>JAANBB010000180.1:0-74372 GCA_014621425.1 Cylindrodendrum hubeiense | reverse complement strand
GGGGAACCATAGCGGCAGGGTCCAGCAGTTCCCGTCCCACGGCCCCACTACCAAGCCCGCTCAGTGAGCGGGCATTACTAGCCCCAGACAGTCTGACGGATAGATTGATTTATTACTTGACTACCTGGTAGACCTGGTAGATGGGAGATGGGGTGAGTGCGAAGACGGCGCTGACCACCTACCGCGTACCAAAGTCCCATGGATGGCAATCAACTTGCTGCAGCCACCAGCGCGCAGCCACCACCCGGCCGGAGGATCATGACGCTAGAACCTAGGTACCCGATGTCCCAATTACCGGCTCGCCAGGGGACGGGCAACGCCTTGTGCTATGTAGGCTCGCGAACGCAGCCCTACCCATGGTGGTAAGCGTCCCCCGCTCGCCGCCCCGTGCTAGATCCTTCAGCTCGGGATGCACCATAATGCACATACCTGGGACTATCGCCCTGTGATCCCCTTTTAGCAGTAGCCTCTGGGGGCTCTGGGGCCTCTGGAGCCACGGCTGAGCTGGGCTGACAGCTTGACTTTTCCTTGGCTTTTCCTTGGCGTCTGTCCTGGATTCTTCTTCTTCTTTCTTCATCTTCTTCCTTTTCCTCCTTGTCTTCCTCTCGCCTCAATCCCCCAACCCCCCAATCGATTCGCCTTTGCTTCCCTGCCTCATCTTCACCCTACCTCCCGCCTTGCTGGGGCTTGACGCTGTACCTAGTACGCCTTCGCGTGTGAATCCCATCGCGGGGCCGTTGAGCTGAGCGGGGCACCAACCACCAGCAGTAACTTACCACAGGGCCGAAACTCTGTCAGAGAAGTGCCGTCCTGCCGTCCGAACTACTTACCCGCTCCTCCTCCCACACCTCCGCCATCACCTCCACCTCCACCTCCACCTCCGCCTCTCCTAACGACCGCTTCGCCGCCCATTCCTCCTCGCCTTGCGCTGGGCACCATGCCCGCCATGGACCCTCCCCAGGGCGCTCCCGAAGGCCCTCCCGCTCCCATTCCCGAGATCAAGCCCTCCTTCACCTTCCCGGCGCCCCAGGTCAGGATCGACGACATGGACCATTGCCCGCCCCCTCTCGTTCACCACCTGTAAGTCGCACGTCCCGCCTTCACAGCCTCGTCGCGGGTCCTGGCTAACCGCGCCATCGCCATGCTAGCACCGAGCCCGTCCCGGCGCATCGATTTGCGAGCCCTATGCGGCACCATAAGCGGACACCGAGTGCGCATCGCGAGGTCAAGGTATGAGCACGCCCCATGTCCCGCGCGCAGTAGGCGCAGTCGTTGGCATGTAATAATCACCGAGGCTCACGATTGCATTAGGAGACACTGGATGCGCAGACTGAGTTCTCCAACGAAGACGCCGATGGGAGAACCCACCACCGGGTAAACCAGTACACAATCTTGGAGGAGATCGGGAGGGGCTCCTACGGCGCCGTGCACCTGGCTACCGACCAGTTTGGCAATGAATACGTGAGCCGTCCTTACAAGTCGACTTTTCAACTACGGCACAGCTGCCGCCTCGTGCCACATTTGCTGACAATCCCTTGCTAGGCCGTGAAAGAGTTCTCCAAATCCCGGCTGCGAAAGCGCGCCCAGTCAAATATCCTCCGACAAGGCCCACGAGGGCCTAGGAGAATCGGTCCCGGGATACCGTTGAATGCTGGTCTTCGCAAAAGTGAGAGCAAGGATGCCTTGTTCCTTATCCGAGAGGAGATCGCCATCATGAAGAAGCTGAACCACCCGAACCTGGTCCAGCTGATCGAGGTTCTGGACGACCCCGAGGAAGATTCGCTCTACATGGTGATGGAGATGTGCAAGCGGGGCGTCGTCATGAAGGTCGGGCTGGACGAGCAAGCTCAGCCGTTTGATGATGGGAAGTGCCGCTTCTGGTTCCGTGACCTCATCTTGGCTATCGAGTATTGTAAGTGACTTTGAAATTGGCCGCACATACCTGACTGACCCCATGTTAGTACATGCTCAGGGAGTAATCCATCGAGACATTAAGCCAGACAACCTACTCTTGTCTGACGACGAGGAAGTACTTAAAGTCGTCGACTTTGGAGTGTCGGAAATATTCGAGAAGCCTCAAAATATGCGTATATCCAAGTCGGCTGGCTCCCCCGCCTTCCTCCCTCCCGAGCTTTGCGGTAAGCACGGCGATGTATCAGGCACGGCGGCCGACATTTGGTCCATGGGTGTCTCGCTCTTTTGTCTCAAGTACGGGCGCATCCCTTTCAACCGAGACGGTATGCTGGATATGTATGACGCCATCAAGTCGGACGAGCCACAAATCCCCGAAGATGAGAATCCCGACTTTGTCGACCTGATTCACAAGCTCCTGGACAAGAATCCCGAGACTCGTATCACAATGAATCAAATTCGAGTTCGTACACCCCCGCCCTCCCGAAACTATAACTTTGAGCACCGAACGCTAACTGACTCTCCAGAACCACACTTGGGTGACTTGCAATGGGACCGATCCCTTACTCTGCGCCGAGGAGAATTGCGTCAACATGATAGATCCCCCAAACGAGTTGGAGGTCAGTCGCGCCTTGACTAGAAAGTTCAACCACTTGCTCTGTGTTATGAAAGCCATCCGGAAATTCAAAGCTATCCTCGATAGGACACGCTCTGAGGCAGCGGCTCGATCATTGAGCGCAAGCCCTACCTCTCCCCAGGGCGTCATCAACTCCAAGGACATCGCCAAGGCCGAAGTCATTGCAGCACTCCTCTCTCAGAGACGAAAGGTCCGCGCTCTGAACCTCATAGGCAACAGCAACAATGATTCAAAAAGCTCTGGCCATGATATTGGCGAGCAGGAGACCAGATTTCTCGGGATCGGCACTGGCGCCCGAGACGACTTCGCCATGGATGAAGCCACGCCAGACATTGTCTCAGACTCACCCACTGCGGTTGACTTTAACGTCTACGACCGAGCGTACGAGAATGCAGTAGAACAGATCACCTCGGCCCAGAACACTTCGCAAAAGCCCACCGTGTTCCTGACCAAGTTTGTCAAGGACACTGGGCACCTGTCGGGAGGCGACCAGTCAGCGGTGCAGGCTTCGGATGTGCCCGCACTCGCCGCTGCACCGCAGGAACATCAAACACTCCCCTCCACCAAGACACTTGCGCAGCTTGCCTCCAAGTTGGATGTATCAGATGCCAAGTGAAGCCCACCAATTGAGCAGCTAGGTGGTCAGGAATAGAGACGCAAATGAATTGACAAGGCAGGTGGTGGGTTGTGGGTTGTATACCTACCACAGGACAACGGCGTTTGGGAGAGAGATAGCGGAAGGCTGGTTCAGATTGACCGCGGGTTGGACAGGTGTGCCAGTGATACCATACATAGTAAGCACGAGGGAGAGTCCAGGGGCAGCAAGAGAAGGGAGCCACCAGATAAGGGTAGTCGGATAATCCACAAGTATTCCCCGAGGGACACACATATGCAGCTGCTACCCCGGTACGGCAGCACCCTAGACTGGATGATCAGCCATGCATGCTGCCTGCTGCCTGCCGAGCTGCTAGAGGACGGTGCTTAATCAATGGCGGATAACCTGTCACTTTGCGCCCCGAGCACGACATGGCTGTTCCACCTCGATGAATGACGGTGAGTCCAAAGGAAAGCTCACCGCTGTCACCTCTCACCGTGTGGAGCTGCTGGTCCCAGGCAGGCACGAGGAGTCGAGGTCAAGGCGGTGGAATGGCCATTGAATTGTTCATCTTTATCAGAGGCGGAGGGCGACATGTTCGGATTGCCTGCTGAGATGATACTTTGGGCTGTGAAGTGTGTTTCTTCGAGGTCGTTCATTTGAGGTCGGCCCGGTCATCAAGACCTGCACCAAAGTGTGCCACGCACCTTGGAACCTCATTAGCTGCCGCAGTGGCACTTGTACCGGGAGAACTATTAGTTCGGGGCCCCTACTCCGTACATAAGCGGGAGCTATTGGAGGTGTCAGTCTCGCACATAATGACTAGAGCCACGTGGGAGGCGTTGCTCTATGTAGGTACAAACTCCTGTCCAGGATTCGTAGCTACACCTGGAAGCTGCCGTGAGACATGCACGGGTAAGGAACAGGGGCATTGGGCTATGTGACAGCTGGGCTCCAAGATAGAACCTTCTGTACAGATTACAGGCGCGTAAGCTTGAGGTGGGTTACTAAGAAGCCCTAATTCAGAACCCTGTGTTGTGAATGTTGGTGAGCCAGTCAGGTGCCGGTGATGAAGCACGAGGCGGCGACAGAGAGGTTTCCAAGGCGTGTGGCTGTTTGGTGTGATTCCAGGCGCAACTTGAAGCAGAGGGAGACGGTGTGACGTCAGATATTGCCTGGCCTGTTGAACGGCGAGGTTGCGGTGGTTGACGCTCCAAGCATACCTGGCCTAAAGTATGCAGATAACACACCTAGAAGGTGTTGATTGATAGCACGGGGATGGTACGGAACCCGAGGCTCCGGGGCTGTGTGCATCTTGTCATGCCTCTATGTAGGTTTGGCGGCTGATAGGCAAGCCCGTGTAATTCGTCCTTCCAGAAAGCGCCTCGTACCCTGTCCATGATCAAGTTGCGGATTTCCTGAACGAGGTGGAGATGTCGTGGGGACAGAGGCCGGTGACGGATGCAGGGGTTGTTTATCCTTGCCCTAGTTGGATTTTAGAGTATTTGGTGAAGATGAAACTCGCAGCAATTGTTCGATTGCGGAAGCGGGTTGCCAGGATGATTACTGGGGGACGGCCAGCCTCATTCTGGTGACCAGAGGTGATGTGGCGCTGAATGCCTGGGTGAAGATGATGGGATCCACAATTCCAAACAAGTGCCTGGTCTGGTCTTCGTGTGCAGGCGGCTGGCCTGGACGTCAAGACGAAGCAACGACCTGGGCGTAATTGATGCGGCTCACGACAATGGGGTCCGCGCGACCCAGAAAATACTACGTGACATCTGGGAAGGGCCAAGCCGGATATGGATGTCCGCTGGCGGGCTCCCGGCAGCGAGATGCTTGGCCAGAGGAGACTCGGCCTTCACATGTAAGCCTATACGATGGGAAGCTGTGGGAACTGACCTCATTTCGAGGCAGGGGAGTACCCGAGTTGTTGTCTGTTTTCTTGGCTGCTGGCGGGTCGCTGCAGATGGAGAACGGGTCCGGGCGCCGCAGGAGGCCTCATCGAATGCACACCAGCGGCGACGGGCAAGTGCCGTACTCAACAGCTCGGAATCCAGGCTAGGGCCGGGGTGGCTGGCATCTTGGCCACTGTGATGGAGGTGTCTGCAGCACCGCAGACAACGCGGAAATGCACGTCTAGTACCGAAGACCGAGGGTCTACCCAGGAAGGTCGACAATCGAGGTCCGGCAGCGGTAACCGCAACAGCGGCGGCGGTGGCGGCGGCAGCACCATCAGAATGCCATGCCACTTCACCCTTCATCAACCCGGCCGCACGGAAATGCCTCATATCCCAATTGGCGAGCAGAGCCGATTCGCGGGGACGGACGAGCTTGGAATCCTGCGCTACAGTGTGAAAAGATTAGCTCAACAGCGTGCTGCCTCGGCGAAATTTGGTCAAGTTGGCGATCCATTGGTTGGATCCAAAGCGATATGGCGGTGCGAGGCTGTGATCCATGAAAGATGCCCCTAAGCATCAGTCCCCTACTTCACCTAGGTAGTCTTCCGACACCTATTTCCGGGCGCTTCACATACTGGGGATGCGGATCAAGAAGTGCGCAGATGTCTCGCTTGTCTAGGCTGGAGGCTTGTGTGCCAATCCCTAATAGAGGGAATCCAAGGGTCAGACTGCCTTGACTTACATGCATCCAGCAGATTGACGGCTGCAGGTGGGCGAGCGAGCACGTACGGACAGGTGGAAACAGGCATGATATGCACCAGTTTCCCTGGACCGCAGCAAGCGACCTCGTTGTCCTCCCTCTCGACCGGGCCATCCAACTCGAGATGTTGGGTGGAAGGGTCTCGAGGCAATACGGTCAGGAATGAGGGCGGCTGACGGTAAGGATGGCAGGGTGGCCGATGTGGTTGGTGGGTTATAGAAGAGTCGGTGGAGGGAGGGGAGATGAATGCCTGACTACCAGGTAAATGACTGACTGGGTGGCTGAGTTGCGGTTCGTGGGTAGATGTCAGGTACTTGCTTCCTGATTGATCTACCTAGGTAGGTAGGTAGGTAGGTACCGAGGTAGGTAGGTACCTCTCGAACCACCATGCCTTAAGGCAACTACCAACCTTAAGGTTGGTACCTGCCTAGGATGCTGGGGGAGAAGATCACAAAGTTCCTACCAGGCAGCCGAAAAGCGGTGCAGGTGCAGCACTGAGAGTCTGAAAGAACGGACTAGCAAGAACAAGTCATCGAATCTAGCGCGCAATTGCGGGTATGGGTGCCTTTGCAGGGGCGGCCAAAGTCCAGGCTGGCGGTTCGGTTGGCGCATTTGCTGGACAAAGGATCCCTGGATGTCTTATGTGTCCCATATTCCAGTGGCTTTCATGCATCCTCCATTGTCTCGGCCACTGTGGATGACGTCGCTGGGGTCCTGAATGGTACGGCGGATAGTGCACCTTGCCGACACAGGAACATGCAAGTTGGGCCTGTACCTGGGCCCGTACCTGGGCCTGTGCCTGGGCTTGGTTGGCCTTGTACCTGCTATGGAGTCATTGGAAACCGACGGGATGCTGTTTTAGTATCGCCGTTTCGGATTGTGGTCGTATCGGATGGATGAGGCATCTCCAGAGGGTCAGAATCCTTCCCGATTTCCGAGTGTGTTCTCGCTGGCAGAGAACCTTGGCACTCCACATAGCCAGCGTGATTGTGTGCAAGCTCCCCCCACCACCCGGCCGCCCGGGGTTTGTGGCCTGCACGCTGCCAAGAGGGGGTGACAGAATACGGTGCCGTTCAGCCTGTCCGCCACTGGACAGCTCTCGCGGTGCTGCATGTCAATTAGATTTGGAGAGAAAATCGGTGCTTGCCAAAGGGCTGCAGGGCGCATGAGAACCCATTCATCCCTCTGTTCGAATTTTCCCATTTCCAAAAATAGGTCGAACCTTCCCGGCTGTTTGGATGAGCAATTCCATCGGCCTGGTACAGAAAGCCAACGGTCTGTGAGCAGCAAGCAGTGTTTCCATCGCTCGCGTGGGGCTGGCAGCGTGGTTGTGGGCTCCTTGCTCTCTCCACATTTTGGCATCCCTGTCTAGCCGGATCTTGTCCATCTGGGCTGCTGGCGCTCGAGCCGTGCAGCAGCGCTGACTTCTGCGCCATTATGCTTGGCACTTCTGGTGTGGACCGGGGCTATCGAGTCCCTCGTGTGGATTTATCATCAACGGCAGCTGCTCGCAACACCACAAAAACATTACACGACACGGGGCCGGCGTGGCACCTGCGAGAAGCTTCCGGACACGGGGATGGCGATGGAGGCAAATCGAGGCGCACCATGGCTATGTCGGCACCATGCGCAGCAACGGATATCGCGGGCAGAGGAGCAGCACAGAAGCTATCCGAGTACGGCAGGTCGGGTGGTGTCTTGGTCGCCGCCCCGTTCGTCCCAATACACAGGACACTGCTGTAGGACCTACTGTAGGGCGCTGAAGCCACAGAGCGCGCGCTCAGTGGTACCGTTCACGGCCTGGCCCCCTGGAGGGCCCTAGTCCCAGTCCCGAGCGGGCGCGCGCGTCATGGAAATGACGAAACCGGCGACAACATCCAAACCCATTGGTTCCTTTTCCCTCATTTTCCCTCGTCCGCCCCAGACTCGCCAAGCCCGGAAACTTCTTCTCCTCATCCATCGTCGCAGACGCAGACGCAGACGCAGACGGAGGCTCCACTGCCGTGCACCGCACCGCATTCGCACTGGACCGCATCGCACGGTGCATCGCTTCCCTCATCCCACTCACACCAATGTTAAACTGTCGGTTGTCCAGTCCTGACTGGACGGGGTTCTGGACGGGGTTCTGGACCATTGTTGGATGAAGGAACCGTGAGTCGTTTCTCTCCGTCATGGTTTCCCATCCTCTCGTGCCCGCCTCCTCGTCATTCTTACACGCGCGCGGCTGGAACCAAGAGTGGCAACGTCCGGCACACTGCCCGGGCTGGCACCTGTCCCTGGCGTACCTCGCCGTGCCTCGCCTTGCCTCGCCTTGCCTCGCCATCCGTCGTCTACCTATGGGGTACGGAGTACATGCTAGTTGGTTGTTGGTACCGAGGCTAACGAGCGGGTTGGAATTGACGTGAGCGACCCATTTTCTTCCTTACCGTCCTCGATTGCGGCCGTCGAGTGGTCCAACCCCCAGTTCCCGCCTCTGTCAAACTGCCCGGCGGCTGCTCGTTTTGCCGGTTTTGATTCCCGTCATCACTTGACTCTCTCATCTCTTCCTACTGGGGGTTCCCTTGCGTCCCCCACCGTACCTACGTCACTTGAGCAGGAGAGGGGAAGAAGTGACTTCTCGTGCTGGGTCCCGTATGCCTCTGGGTTTCGTGATTTCTCATTCTAGTGTCGCGCTTCACTTCAAGCTCAGAGCAGCCATCGAAAGGGATCTGACCCTGTTTCACCGTCGAGGGACGGGGGTCGGGGAGAGCACGTTCCCCTTTGCAGGGCTCACTTCGCCTCAAAGCTTGGCTCCTTGCTGGCTTCTTGTTGGTCTTTGTGCTGGCTCGTGGACTGGATGCCCTTGCTGATGTACTGTACGGACTACATTGGTGTGCGTACCACATACCTCATCCGCACCCTCCACCTCGACAGCCAGGGCTTGGCGGGTTCCGGCACCAGGTACCTTGCCGTCTTGGCTCAGCCCGAAAGGGACCTCACAGACCGGGACCATCCTCGCGCTGTACTTAGCCTCGATTCCCCTTCGGGTATCCGTACCTCGAAACTCGCATCCATTGACCCATCCATCCCATCCCTCCAAATCTTGTGGCCGTCCTTGCCCCTTCCAGTCTTCCAGTCTTCCAGTCTTCCAGTCTTCCAGTCTTCCAGTCTTCCAGCCTCCCCATCATTGCACCCCCCTCCACTCGCTCGTGGTTCTGCTTTGTGCTTCGCTGACCCGGGCTTTTGACGGGCGGCCATCAGTGCATCACCACCCCTCCTCCCCTTCCCGGCCGTGCTTCTTCTGGGCTGCCTCATCACCGCCGTGGCCACGGCTAGGACTGGCTCCCATGCCATCCCATGCATGCCCTGCCCTACCCTCCCCTCCCTCATCAGATGCATGACATGAGAGGGGAGTCGGTGGCACCTACATAGTCCGGCTAGAAGGTCTGAGCTGGCCTTCTGACCCCCTGCCGACGGAGCACGGCGTACGGAGTACCTAAGGTAGGCTGGAAAGCCACCGCCAGCACCACAGCCTGCAGGTACCTGTGTTAGTTAGCTCATACTCCCGTATGTACAAGTCTCTTTGGCCCCGAACACAGAGTCAGTGGCAGAACCAAAAGGCCAAAACAGGTGCTGCAGCGCCTGCCCGCCTCCCTTTGCCTTGTACTTTGCCTTGTACTTTGCCTTGTACAGTGGCCGAGCCGGTCTCCACCTAGACCCTCGACCCTACCCTCTCGCCCTCGCACTTCTCTCATTTCACTCACCACTAAGTACATTACCTCAAAGCCCTCACTCAACTTTTTCCCGTCCCCGTCCTTCTCCCAGGCTTAAATTCCCGCTCGTCTGTTGCTCCCTTTCACCCTCCTTTCTTCCTCCCCTCCTTCCTCTCTCCTCCTCCGAACCCCGTGGTCTCCTGGCGCGGCGTGGCAACCAAATCGCCCCATTTTGCCCGTGGTACGAGCAACTCCCAGCTGGGCCTGAGCCCATCACGCCCCGAGGCGTCCCTTTGCGCCACTGAGCGTCCTCCGATTTCCCCTACAGTCGGTCCCCCCAGCCGCCCAGGCCAGCTCTCCCCCAGCGGTTCCTCACAAGACCCTCAAGACCCTCAAGACAAAGGCTCCATCCACTCTTGCTTGTCCTCGTCCTCGTCCTCGTCCTCCCCGCCGGCCCCTGCACACCAGACACACGCGGCATCGCTCACAAGTTTTGGCCTGCCCGTCTGCTTCCTCTTCCAGGCACTCGTCAGCCAAGAACTGCGCCAGCATCCGGCCCGGTGTGAGGTTCCGCGCTTGCGCTCCGTGTGCTGGTGGTTTGACTCGACGTCGACAATTTGTTCGGTGGCCTGTCCATCAACTGCCTAGCATTGTCCAGCGCGTGCCCTGCGCTGCACTGCGCTGCACTGCCCACTGATCCACCACCCCGCCAGCATCCCGGCCACTGTCACCACTCTGCACCCCTACAACCCCATTACTACCACCGTCATCCATCCGCCTGCTGTCCCGCGCTGCACCACCTGCATCACGCTGCAACGGCCTACGACTCACATTATCGTTGCACACCCGCCGCCTGCAAAACCCGCAGTGTCTTGGTTCACCCCTGCGCAACACATCGCCTCGAGCCGTGCTGCGTCGTTCTGAGCTGACCTGTGCTTGTCTCGGTGCTCGTGCGACTGCTGCTCCCGCTCTTGTTCTTGCTGCACCTCGGCGCGCATATCTCCTACCAGCACACCCCCATTCACTCTTCCTGCTGCCTCATCCTCCTCTCCTGCGACGCCGCCTTCCCTACGAAAATGCCAACTCCTCCCGTCTCCTCGATCAAGCCGCCCTCCGCATCGAGCTCCAAGCCCTCGTCGATCAAGTCTCAGGAGGGCATCAAGAAGTCCCCCGGCTTGACCCCGCAGAATGGCACCAACGTCAACGGCAACCCCGTCCCTGACGGTCACCTCAAGCCCTCCGAGAGGGGATCCGTCAAAGACCGCTTAACCCGCATGTTTTCCTCCAAGGACGCCGCTCGTCTAGGCACACCCACCCCTCCCCCCACCGACCTCGCGAACCGCCCGAGGGCCACTTCGGTGAACGGCGCCGCCTCTCCCCTCCCCGGAAAGCCTTCCTCCATCGAAAAGGGCGTAGAGAAGCCCGTTTCCAAACCCATCGACAAGGCTTTCACTTCAGTCAAACCTGCCAAGGCACCTGCCGCAAAGGAGCCCCAGCAACGCTTCGTCCTCCTTTCCGAAGTCCCCGGCGGCCATGAACACCACCTAAAATCGAGTCGCCGACAAGAGAAACTTTCCGACATGTGGAGATCCATATTAGGCAAGAAGCAGGAAGCAGCCCCCGATCATGACCTCTCGCTCGTCTCTAACTGGGTCGACTCGCTACAACTAGAGAAGGACGAGGCAGGTGATAGGAAAGGTGGGCCCAACGCAACGTCTACCCTCGTCGAAAAGTACGGGAAATGCCAGGAAGTGGTCGGCCGCGGTGCCTTTGGCATCGTACGAATCTCCCACAAGAAGGTGGGAGGCAGCGGCGAGAAGCTCTTCGCAGTCAAGGAGTTCCGTCGCCGACCTGAAGAGACGGAGAAGAAGTACAGCAAGCGCCTCACGGCCGAGTTCTGCATTTCCTCCTCTCTCCGACATCCCAACGTCATCCACACCCTCGACCTACTCAAAGACGCCAAAGGGGACTACTGCGAAGTCATGGAGTTCTGTGCTGGTGGTGACCTGTATACTCTTGTCCTCTCAAGCGGCAAGCTCGAGGTTCAGGAGGCCGACTGCTTCTTCAAGCAAATGATGCGAGGTGTTGAGTACCTGCATGAGATGGGCGTTGCGCATCGCGATCTCAAACCAGAGAATCTCCTCCTTACCACCCGCGGCGGTCTCAAGATCACAGACTTTGGTAACGGAGAGTGTTTCCGAATGGCTTGGGAAACGGATGCCCATATGGTCTCGGGTTTGTGCGGCTCCGCGCCGTATATTTCTCCCGAGGAGTACACGGACAAGGAGTTTGACGCCAGAGCCGTCGATGTATGGGCCTGTGGCGTCATCTATATGGCGATGCGCACTGGTCGTCACCTCTGGCGATTGGCCAAGAAGGATGACGATGAGTTCTATGCTCGTTATCTGGAAGGCCGACGAGATGAGGAGGGTTACGGACCCATCGAGTCCCTCCATCGCGTAAGACTCATCTTCCCCAAAGAAAAACTCGCGATTTGCTAACATGAAGGACAGGCGCGCTGCCGCAACGTCATTTACTCGGTCCTCGACCCTCATCCTACCCGTCGCTTGACGGCTGCCCAGGTTCTTAAGTCGGAGTGGGTTCGCGAGATCAAGCTCTGCAAGGCTGGCGAAGAGGGCCTGTAACGGATAACCGCCTATGCGAGTAGAATATTATCCCGACTAGACCTTCCAGTTGACTGCGTACCCTGAAAGGCCGCTCGGCACTTTTTTTGGCAACCCGGACAAGCTCGGGGACGCATTTGAAGCCAGCGGTCCGGAGCAGAACACGACTTCTTCAAGAAAACCCCTAGTCCTCAGGGGATTTGTCGAGGCAAGACACTTCCCCGTCTTGCCGTGGAACGGACAGGTTTGAGACAGTTCTTCTGCTCCTGTCCCGGCTGACGATTCGATGACTTACGTCCATTTGCGGCTTTTCTTTTCCTTTTGTCACACGTTACCCAGCATCGGTGTTTGGCGCATCTGTTATATACAGGGCTGTTTTTGCTTGAGCGTTTTTCGCATCCTCTCGGTTCCGACTTCGGTTCCACGACGAGAGGGAAAGGGTGGGTGGTGGTTGTCAAACCCGCCGGGGTTCTTTCGGCCGGCGACATGGGAGGTAGTAGGCTCACTTCTGTTGACGACATCTCCAAGTCACTTTTTTACACAAAGGACGGCGCTCTTCTTCAGGCCGGCGAGTCGGATGGGCGCATTCTCCAAGGCAGAACAGAACAGAGCAGACGCAAAAATGGACTCTTTTTTTTTTTTGGCAGGATTGGATATGGATCCGGGCAGGAAAATCCCGGGGCTACGTTTGTAGGATTGGGAACAGGGAATGAATGGATGGGCATGTGAAGGGCGCCGCCAGAAAGGAAGCCCATCCGA
This sequence comes from Cylindrodendrum hubeiense, assembly GCA_014621425.1. Taxonomy (NCBI): domain Eukaryota; kingdom Fungi; phylum Ascomycota; class Sordariomycetes; order Hypocreales; family Nectriaceae; genus Cylindrodendrum; species Cylindrodendrum hubeiense. The sequence goes on along the minus strand of JAANBB010000180.1, from coordinate 61,493 downwards.
GGCAACGCGTTGCGCACGATGACGAGGGACGGGGACTCTGTTTCCCCTGTGCCTAATGGTTGGCTAAGTAGTTGTGTCTCTCTGAATAATCTCACTCGCTTTGCTGTTCTTCTCTCAAGAGAGTGAGTAGAGTGAGGTATTTGAGATGGGCAGTTCTACTCTTTGAACATGGGCATGTCTTGATGTCCCATGGACAGGACCTGATGCAAAAAGAATCAACCTCCTGACTGAATGTTGAACGTGGTGAGCATGTCCGCAATTTCGGCATTCGGGTCCTCTGATTTCCATAACGCCACGCAATCCCACGTTGCTGTATTTGCAATATATTGACGCCATCGGTGGGTTTTTTTTGCCCCCAAATCGAGCTGGTTCGGCCGGTCTAGACCAGGCCCTTCGCGCGAACCCGGCGGTCGGGACCCAGCCTTTCTCTGGCCGAGTCAGTTTCCGGCACAAAGAAGCTGTGGCCACTATGGGTGGGTCAGCACGGGAGGGCCGGGGAATGTGGATGGGATTAATTAAGGTGAGCAGAGGTGGGAATATGATTTAGCAGAAGCTTCTCTCGTGGAGAATCTATTGAGGTCTGGACTATTCAGGTCTAGGCTACCCAGGACAGACAGCTCCTTGTCTGACTACCTGCTGACACTGACCAAGACAAGCCTGCGGCTCTCCAACAAGAGGCATTTACACATAATATCACGTCGAGTGAGAAGAGTACACTCGGAGCAGACAGGAGTTGAGGAGCAGAGTACGCAATGTTGTAGGTGCGTATATCCATTTCGAGTTTTCCTACATGAAACTCGTCTTGTTTGCGAGGTCGACATTCCTCGACAAGCCAGAAACCATATCCTCCACGCCAGAACCTGACGAAACAAGGCACCGTATGAATACAGACGATACCTGCCAAAAACCCATGCACAAACCGCCAGTAGAATTCCGTCACCCCAATTTCTTTCGAAGCCCTATCCAAGGGACCATAGAAAGCCCAGTTTCCTTCCCTATGCACGGGGCCCCCAGGGCAGAGGACGACATGGTAAGAATAGCGAAATCCAAAGAGAAACATGTTGCATGCAATGTCCGCTCGGCATGCCCAACAGTATATATCGTTGCCCGTCCAATTTCAGAATAAAACCCTCAGGGGGGGTCCAAAGGACCCTTGCCCCTTCTCTCTCAAACCCCCAAGATGCGTCGACGCAAAAGACTCGTGGCGTCGTAGATACAAACACATTACATCCGCGCTCAATAAACCCCCCGTAACCACCGGATCCTCATACCGTTTTGTGCCGATTCGGAGTAGCCGCGATGAAACAGGAAAATAATAAACAAGAATGAGGTCTGGATTACAAGACCCAGCAAGCGTCAGGCCAATCCGAGGTAATTATAGTTGCAAAGCATCATCGATAGTAGCGTCGTGGTATCAGGAGTGGAACAAGTCCCAAGCCCGCTCACATAATCGAATGAACTCATCCTTCTTCTGTTTTTGGGTCTCGGGGCTATCACGTCCAGCGCCAAAGGGACCACGGCGAGTAGCGGCCGGGCCGTGGCCCAGAGGTGGGCTGCCATCCTCATATTCAGCTCGTGTTCTTCGCTTGCTGGCGCTTCGAGATGCATCTATGGGTCGGCTGCCGGGTGCAGGAGAAGGAGGAGTGGGGGGCTGGTGTCCGCCATAATGGACCAGCTTTGGAAGGAGTTCAGGTCGGCCACCAGCCATATCTTGCTGTGCCTCTTCTGCGGAACGGTATTCGCGAGGGCGTCCGGGTGTGGGCGCCTGAGGAGGGGGCGGGTGTCCAGGAGACGTCAGGGGAGCTCGAGCGCTTCCAACATTGGGGTACAGAGACTGAGGAGCGTTGTCGGGGTGTGCTGACAGGCCCTGGCCGAAGACGTCGCTAATAGGCGGCAATCGGTTGTTGGTCTGGTTGGCGGGGACGTGGTGGATGTGAGAGGTGCTTGACAGGTTTGAGGGCTGGTTGGCAATGTGACGAGTCATGGGCGCCGGGTGTTGGCGGCCGGTGAAGCTGTGGCCCAGAGGTGCAGACTGAATAACTCGTTCGTTGGCGAACTGCTCGTGGGAGGGCGCGACGATGGACAGGCCAGCAGGAGCCTTGTTTCTGCGCGACATGCCGGGCGTCTTGGCGGCAAACCCTGACATGGGGTCCTTGTCGGGGCCGTCACCCTTGGCTGACTGCTGGTGCAGTCTGGCCTCGATAATGTGTCGCTGCTGTTCTCGAACTGACATACTTCGCTGCAGCTGCTCCTTCATGACGGGGTCCTGGGTGACAAATCCGGGGGACAGGCAGGCGATGCCGACCTCTTGAATGCCCAGGCCATCGCGGGCGGTCAATGGCCGCGCGGTGGCGGGTTGGTTCGATTTGGATGTGTTCTTGGAGAGGTCGAGTCTCCTGGGTCGGGGTCGCGAGTTGGGCATACTAGGGGATGCAGGCTCCTTCTTGACGATGATCTTGGGGTTGGGTGTGAGGCCACCCGCGCGAGAGCTATTGGCGAGCGCCAAGTCAGGAAACAACTCAAGAGTGGGAATGCGGCAATGGGGAGACTCACGCGCTGGGAGGGGATGACTTGGAGGTAATGGCACCAGCCTTGGGGCTGCTGCTGGTTGAGGATTGAACTGTCGCATTGGCAGGGCCTGAGGGGGCGCTGGATCGCTGGACAGATGAAGAGGCGGTTGACGCAGGGAGCTCGGAGTAGGAGGGCCTCTCGTGAGGAGCAGGAGAGGGTGCCATTGCAATTGCTGCACTCATAGTGAAGCGAGGGCGTGAATCACGGCTGTTGTGGAGTTTGCGCAAGTTTGAAGGAGGGACGGACGACACCAGTCGAGCCGAGAAGCTGGGTTTTCTGGGCCCTGAGTCGCAGCCGGCCTATTTTGGCGCGGAAATGAATCGGTCGCTGAGACCAGGAATGGGGGGTGACGGTCAGATGCGGTCGACTCCCGTGTGTCGATTCTCGTGGCAGGGACGCAAAAGAGTAAGTAAACAGGACAGCGTCGCGATCCCTGGTCTGTGGGTCGACTCGGAGGCTGGGATTTCGTGTTTCGTTTCTCACCGGGCGGCTGTTCTTTTGGCCCAAGCGCAGGCGGGCGGTTCAGCTCTGTCCGGGTTGTGACAGGGCGAAGCCGATGCTGAAAACAGTCCGCAAAAGCAACGAGCGGGCGATTTGCGGGGAAAGCGAAGCGGGAGTGAGTGGTAAAATTCGAAGCAGAGGCAGAGGCAGAATTAAAGTCCAGTCGCGACGATGCACAGGCGATAGTGCTGGATGTATGTCGAATGGTTCGGGCGGTCGACTGGCGACTTTTTGAGATTGGGTTGGTAGTAGTGGTGGTAGTAGTGGTGGTAGTGGTGGTCGGCAGGTCCGTGTGTCTCGCCCACCTGAGAGTAGTGGTGGCGGTAGTGGAATTGTAGTGGAATTGGTAGCGCTGCGGTAGGACAGATGGATGGATGGGTGGTTATGCTGGATGCAAGCGAGTGGAAAGGCCGACAAAATTAATAAGGCTGTGAGAGAGTGAAAACGATGGAGCGCGGCCGGGCCTCGGGAACCCAGTAGTAGTTATTGCGTCGGATGCACGACCAGGGAGCCAAGCACAGCACAGCTCAAGCGCCGAGCCAACAGCGAAGGATGCAGGACCGTGGGCCAGGTGGGTGGATTAGCGAATGAAGGGATTCCAGCAGCCGACTGCAAATGTGACGAGGCGGCGGAGGCTGCGGCGGCGACGGCGGTGGTGAGTAGCGTAGCGGCAAAGGCGATAGCAATGGCAATGGCAATGGCAATGGCGCAGGCAGGCAACAGACGAAGCCGAGAGAAGCCAAAAGGAAGCAGAAGCGCCGCCGGGTTGGGTGGATGACGAAGAGGGGGATGGGATGGGAGCGGGGAGGAAGAGTGGGAGGCTCAGGGAAGAAAAGGTGAAGTAGAAGAGAGGGAGGTCGCCTCGTGAGAGGAGGGGTCGGGTCCCTGGTGATGTTTTATTTCATGCCTTGTATTTTATGAAAGGGGACACGGGGAAAAATGACACAGTCATGGCGTCCGGTTCGTGTCTTGAAGCAATGGGTCCCCAGCCAAAGGAAAGCCAAAGGGGCCAAAGGGGGCCGTGGGCATGGGATCGGGAGGAGGAAACGGGGGCCCTGGACCGTTGGGCGGCGCTGGAGATGGAGGATTTGGGGGATGAGGGATGAGGGATGAGGGATGGGGGGTGAGGCTATCAACAGCCTCCAAAGTCGACGCGATGGGGTCGACACACGACGGGGCCAACCCAACCATGGCATTGGGACTCCACGTCGAGATGACGACCGACCCAAGACCCGACGCCAATACCAACACCAACGGAGGCACAGCACCATTATTTCGCACCAAGGACCACAGGATCGACCGCGAACGCAGCACGGAGGCGCCGCTGGAGGGGGCCACTGGGTGACTGAACCACTGAACCACTGAACCACCGAGCCACAGGGCACGGCGTCGCTCTTCGTCAGCGGAGCGGGGGGACCTTTCTTCCTCTGACGTCTTGGCCGGCACGAGCATCACCAGAACCAACATCCGGCACGGGCTTCAGAAGACGGGACGAGCCAGGAGCCCAGCGGAGGGAGACCTCGCTAGAGAAGCAAGCCAGCCGCGCAGGGGGCAGGGGTCTAAAGCACCCTACGCAGTCTTCTGTCGGAGGGCGGGCAACCCACGCAACCCAAGAGCAAAGGACCGCCCATCCCTCCCCTCACCCACCTGAAGCCCGCCGCTGCTGCTACTGCTGATGCTGATGCTGCTTCTGCACGCGACCGACCCCCCCCCCCCCCTGGCGAGCCAAGGCCAACCATCGGCTACTCGTCGCAGTTCTTGGTCGACCTCGGAGTCGTTCTCACCGTCGTTGGCGGTTTTGGATTGATGCTAACAAATGCTGCGACGTGGCCCCTGGTGTTTCTGATTGGGTATCCTCGTCTGGGCTGTCCTCTTCCCCTACCCCCCTCACTGCTGCCAGTCAAACCCGCCAGCCAAACCCGCCAGTCACGAGGCTGCGATGCGCTGCCCTGAACTGCGCTGCGCTGCCATGCTATGCCATGCACTGTGTTGTCGTTGCGTGTGTCTGCCCGTGTATGTATGTGTATGTAGGTGGTGTGCCCGGCGTCTTCACTTGCAGTCGGGCCCGAAGCCTACGGAGAGGAGACGGAGAATGGGCAGTTGGGTACAGACCCCCTCTGGAGAGACGAGAGGCAAAATGCACTGTCTTCAACTGGAACTGACCGCTTATTGTCGTCCCTCTGGCTCTGTCTCAATCCCAGACACGCAGACAAGAAACTCTGTCGCAGTCCCCGGCACCGCCTATGGCCAGCGCCGCAAATGCGCCGTCCCCCATCGATGAAGCCGAGGCGCTGTGCGTCGTGACACGGCCGCTGTGGGTTCCAGTGGTTTCGGGGGGGTGGTCGTGCAGTGGGCTCCTGCCAGGCAGCCCTGAAGTGGAGGGTGTGGGTGTCTCTCTGGCGGAGTAGCACCCCGTGGCGCTGGTAAGCTAGTGGTTGGAAGATGAAGCGGCCAGCCCCAGGGCAGACCTTGAGAATAATAAGGGCCTACAAAATAAGAAAAAAAGGGTAGCTTCGATCCGCTTGTTCGTCAGCGATCCACGACGCTGCATCCACTCTCGCCTTCCAGTGTTTCAATACGACGCCAGAGAAGGCGGAAAGGGGTTGTAGTCTGCTGGTGGTTGGTTGGTGGTTGAGTGGTTGATTGCGCATCCTGGATCAGAGGCGGTTTGGTCAATACCGGTCCCAGGCCCTTCCGGAAGGGCCTGGGACGAGCTGGCGATCGATGGTTTGTTGCGGGACAGCCGTTGGAGACTCTTTGGCGGCCGATCAGGGCTCCACGGTTCCACGGTTCCACGGTTCCACCAAACCCACCAAAACCGCCATCGCCACGGCCATCGGCGCCTTCAAAGGCACCTACGAAGTACAGTAGGCGTTAACCATGTAGCCACGAAATTTGCTGTGCAGCAGTAGGGCGGGCATCTGCTACTTGCTCGCAGCCTACGCGGCAATAAGGGTTGCATCTGAAGTCTCCAATCGTCCGGGGCGGCTCAACTCAAAGTCCCGCTGCATAAAGCCAGCAGCAACCACATCACAATCAAGGGAAGGCATCAACCCAGCAATCTTCAATGCAAACCCCCAGATCATCATCTTGAGGCCGGCCATCTATCCCAAAGCTGGGGTCGTCGTCGTGTCCATCGTCGGTGTCGTTCTCCCCCTCCATCATCTTACATGTTGCCACTCGATGCCTATCTACCTACCTACGTATCCGTCTGTACCCCAACTCGGATCTCACTCCCACCTGCTGAAACCTGCCCCTCACACACACACACCCCAGGACGTCCCTGACGATCTCCGGCCACAATTCTTCCAGCAAACGCAGCGTTGCGCAGCGCATGCGTGACCTCGCCACGACCGCTACGACCGCTGCTACCGCTTCGCCCCGAGCCCCGAGCCCCCGAGCATGGCCATGTTTGACGATGTCGATGAGGTGGCCGATCAAGCACGACATGAGGAAAATGAAGGGATGCAGACCGTCCCGAAGACCGTCTGATGGCTCACTGCCTCACAAGCCCTCGTGGCCTGTTTGCTGTCTTGTCCCACCGTCACCGTACCTCACCGTCTGCCCTCTCTCTCACTGCCCCCTGCGGATGGGTTCAAATCGGCTCTTCCTTGGCCCCCCAGCGCCTCCATGAGCACTATTAGCATCCTACAGCCAAGGTGGTTTAGCTGGTCCTGACACCTGCATCTGCTGCACCATTTGGGCTCCCGTAGTTATGCACTCCACCTCCACCTACGACTACACCCTCAGCTCAGTCCCTGAAACTCACCCCACCCCCCCCTTCTTCGTCGTCGCCTGGGACCAATATCCAACCCCCGTCAAACGATGAGAAGCTGCTTGTCGCGACCATCACGGACCTCTTCCAGGCGTGCTGTATATAGCGACCCATGGACCGCAGTCTAACTGTTGATCCCCCAGCCTCCTACCTTCTGATAAACTCAGCTATCCACCGGCAGTCTCTCGCAATTTGTATGCGTCTCAGGAAAGCCATCGGTTAATCTGGCTGTCTGGCATGACAGACACGATGATTGCGCTCTATTTCCGCACAGAGAGCCATCCTTGGTCGTCCTCACCCCTGCCCGAGACCCCCTGTCTCCAATGGCCTCGCTCCCGTTGCCCGACTCCAGCTTGCCATTAGCTGCAGAGCCGGGTTCCCCAACACCCAGCTGTCGCGCCGTCCAGTCTGGTGCCACTTGTCCGTACAGCACAGTGTTGCTCGCGACGAACGAACACAATGGGATTCTCTTGCTAGCTGCGACTGGGGGCGCAGATCCCGTGCCACCGGCATTGGGCTGATCTGAGCCAGCGCCCAGAGACATCTTCAGATCAGTGGCCTGAGACATCCCATCGTGTCCCTCCCCGACACACTCCTAGAACGATCCGCTCCATGCGGAAACCAATAGTTTGTGTGCAGCAGCTGCATTTCTGGACGCCCGGCGCCCTGGTCGCTGACGAGCCGAATCTCGACGCCATCCCCTTGCGAAATGAAGAAACGGGCACCGACTATCTCACCACCGCCTCAGGTGGCTTTCGCCCATGGTTCCTTGCTCCCGACAGGCTTGACTCTCTGATGGAGTGATAATATGTGCTGATCTTCTTTCCATGTCACCAATCGTCCAGGTGGGGTTTTTTGGCCTCCCCCGCCTTCACCTTTCCATCTCCGTGTCGGTGGAAAATCCGGATGGATGTGCTTCACCTCACCTGAGACGTCGTCTCAGGTCGTGAGCATGTTGGGGGGTGGTTCCATTTGCATTTGCATGCACTGGAACTGCACTGTACCACCCCGAACTGCGCTGCTACCACACCCAAGCACCCATCAGCGCGCCGTCGTTTGGGGACTTGGAATCAAGGGTGCCCCTGTGCCTTGATTGGGTCGTCTGTGCGGACATGTTTCAAGGCCGCGTTCAAGACGGGCGCTGATTGGACTGGCAATCCCACACTTCCAGATCCTCAAACACACGTCCAGTCCTGCCATTGCCTGCCGTTACCTACCTCCGCCTGTCTCCCTGTTTCGGTTAGTCCCGGGTGTTTCGATGGCCGGCTGCCTCACCATCGGGGTCCCTATCAGGATGCGATTTCGTCCCATCTCAGCTTGGCAGACCAGCGGGCGTGAGCGGTTCCAAGGCATGGGTGGCATCATGAGTTGGCAACTGGAGCAGTCGTATCCGCATCATGTTGCCCATACCGGACATCTTGTCCGGCTGACCAAACTCAGGCGCCTCATCGTGGCGACCTCGGCTGGTATCAGCCCGAATCCTTGTGGGCTTGCAGACAACGTGGACGGCCTGGAGTGCACCCTTGCCCATCTACAAAATCTCGGGTTTGCCTCGTGGGATACCCTGGAATATCCCTGTGGAGATGCCATGTCCAAGAACCATACCGTGGCTGACAAATTTGAGGACCGCGCGCGCGCGTGCCTTGGCGGGGAGGATTTCTTATTTCATGCAACAGGAATTATAGTCGCACATTCCCCGTGGCAGCCGGACAACGATGTTTTCTCCCGGCTGACGCCTGGTACTTGCTCTGTCAGCTCCCTCGGTGGCCAACAATACTTGTCAAAGTGGCTATGTTTATTCTTACCTGTTGCGGAATACATGGCCAGCAATTTCCCTGCTGCAGTCGCTGCATGTAGTATTCCCCATCCAAAGTGGCTGTAAGTGCTAGCGCACCGCATTGCCACTTTAAATTATCATGCCCTCGCGTGTGACACGGGTCCCTGGATTTGTGTACGACGACCTATATTTGGAAATTCCATGATGCCTATTGCTGGAGCACACGATATCATGCGCAAGTAAATGGCCCATGTATATTGCACTACCTAAACGGGCGCAGTGTACCATGTGGCCATGAATATGTTTCCTATTTTAGCGACTTGCTAGATTGACTACTACCCTGCACTTTGCGCTTCATTTCTTTAGACTTCCAATAGCTTTCTACCGTAGCACGTTTAACCTTGTCCATGCCATTGGTGTGTTCTACTTGCGAATTCTCGCCATGTGGGATTGCTCGTACTATGGTTTGTGAATAAACTTGCCAGCCCAGGGAGACCAAAAATGCTACACAAGGATATGCAGTCTAGTCATGGGTATTCGACATGTGTATCCGTGACATTACGACCAGAGCCTATCCAGTCTCCTTGAGTCATCAGCGTACCCCCATGCCTAATATCAAGTGATTTAATTAGCCCCAGGTATAACTTCAGCGTCCAAAAAAAATCAGTGGCCGGAGAGGATGCATGGTGGAAGGATGTTACAGCAGTGGCAAGGGGTATCACCAAGGATGGACGTGTTTAATAATCGTGGCCTGTGAATACAATACTACTGCCGATAAATCACTAACTGATTCCAGCCCTGCACTTTTACACCCCCAACGAGAAGATGAACCCAACGGGGCAAAAGACCAGTCACCGAGGCTGGCTGGTGACGAAGCCTAAGGAATGTATTGCTCAGACAAGGGAAGTGTGGTCCTAAGTGGCTTGATTGCCAACCAGTCTATAGGGTAAGTGTCACCGACAGCATCGCTTCAATTATTCACCCAGGTCAAACGTGCTTGGAACACCAAAAAGGCAAAAAGACAAATGCGTCGGGAGACACAAGCCCGCCCGAGGAGGGTCTCGAACCCTCAGCCTTGCGGTGATCACGGTTGTAAAAGCCGCACGCTCTGGCCAATTGAGCTACCCGGGCTGGGTAATTGGATTATCACAAACCGCCTCTAACGCAGACTATAGAGATAAAGGGAATTTGTCCATTCTGGGAATCGCCTGCCAGTGGCTCGGGTCTGCCGCCACTTTGCGCCACACGCCCCGCCACGCAGCCCGTCAAAATTTCCATCAGCGCCGGTGAAGACTTGGACTCACGGGTGAAAACGCAACTTTACCTTGAAGTTAGACATCTTTCTGCACACTGCGGAACCTGACCCTGGATCATCAGCCAATACTCACGATACTCACATTTCTCTCATCTCACAATGCCTGGACGCACAAAGAAGCAGGAGGATCCCGTGGAGGATACCAACATGGAAGACGCCCCGCCGTCGGCGCAACCTGAGGATGTTAACGATGAGAACGTGGAGGAGGAAGAAGAGGAAGAGGAAGAGGAAGAGGAGGAGGTCGATCCCCAGCGCGTGAAAATTGTGAGTTGAGGATACACAAAACACGGCTCAGGGAAGGTGCGCGACTAACCAAACACGCAGCTTCCCGGCTCAACAGACACTGCAGCCTCGTTCGAGTTCATCGACGAGGGTCACACTCTGGGAAACGCCTTGAGATATATCGTCATGAAGAAGTATGCCCTCACATAGACGTCTAATCCATGAACGGGACTGACCTTTTCCAGCCCCGATGTTGAGTTCTGTGCCTACTCCATTCCTCATCCTTCGGAGCCCAAGATGAACATCAGAATCCAGACATACAGTAAGTTCTACGCGATCCCCCATGACATGTCATATGGATGCTCATTGTTTTCAACAGAGGGGACTGCCTTTGACGCTCTCAAGAAGGGACTGAGCGATCTCCAGGATGTGTGTGATGTCGTTGCAGATGAGTTCTGGGCAAAGAGAGACGCATACAACGGCGAGCACGGCATTGACCGGTAAAGTCTGGATGGGCTTGGATGGAAAACACGGAGACTTGGATGAGATGCATTCCCAAAATAAAAATCACGTTGAAGCGTGAGGGACTTTAGGGCGTTCTGAGGGATTCCTTTTGCTAGAGGTTCTAATGAGATATATACACGAGCAATCGTTGCCGTTCACCTTAGTTGCGACCCTGGGTACGTGTCAGTGCATGCATAACCCGAGGAGATTGTTTGCTTCTCACCTCTAGGAAACCAGTCATGAAGCTTGAGGGCAATCGCTTGTCGCCACGGAAGTTCTCGGACTTGAAGTAGGCCATCATGTGGTTGGTTTGCTTCCAGAAGTTCATGGTTTCCTATCGTCGACCCTCGCATTAGCGGACAGCCCTCATTGACACACACGGGATTTATCGCCCGCAACGTCCTTCTCATACCTGGTACTCCGCATGGGACTTGAACAGGAGCACATCTACGACGGACAGCTTGGTGGCGTATCGGTTTCGCTCGAATTCTTGTCGCATTCGGGTTCGGATATCCGCAACGGGCATGGGCATGTTGTACATTGTCTGGACCTCAGGCGCCTATTCCACGCTCGTTAGCTACCATCCACACACGGAGTGCAAGACATAGTTGGTGACCCAAAGGAGACGCATTGTTGCGTCTTCGAAGTCGCAGAGGGCCCCTTGGGGGATTCGTCAACGTACAGCTCGGATCCATTCGCGGTAAGAGGAGAGCACTCGACGCTTCGCATCAGACCAATTGGCCGCTGTTCCGGGGGTTAGCACAGTCAGTGAAGCGGCTTCGGGGAGTAGACTGACACTGCGCCGTCTTCTTCGCAAACTCGGTCGGCGTGATGGCCATGTTGGGCAATCAATGCTCTTAGACTCGGTAACCTCGCTACTCTGACGTTCTGGAAACGAGCCGAGATCACGAAATGCAGCTTCCGGGACAGCATCACGTGACGCGCCGCCACACGCTAAGGCTCCGCCACAAGGCAAATCCCCCACTGACGAGGCTGCCTTTCGTCAGCGAAACCACCTTAAACATTGCCTCCGACGCGCTGCGATTTCGGGGCTCCCCAAGCTACACCACGACCCAAAAAACACCCTAGAATAGCCACCACCATGCCCGCGATCCGACACTCATCGAAGCGGAAGCCCCCGCCGGAGGGCTTCAGTGACATCGAGACCGACCTGCTCATCTTTTCGAACAAGATGAAGGATGCTCAGAACAAGCCCTCGCCTCAGGGTCCCAAGCATCAGGCGCAGTGGGAGATTTTCCAGATCGCCCACCAGCGGAGCCGATACGTGTACGACCTGTACTACGAGAAGGAGGCGATCAGCAAGCAGCTGTACGACTGGCTGCTGAAGAACGGGTACGCGGATGCGATGCTCATCGCAAAGTGGAAGAAGCAAGGCTACGAAAAGGTTGGTCGCCCTGGTTGTGGAAGCGTTCGACAAAAATGCTAACTCTAAACCAGCTCTGCTGCCTTAGGTGCATCCAAACGAAAGAGACCAATTTCAACAGCACGTGTATCTGCCGAGTCCCCCGAGCGAATTTGAAGGATGAGCAAGACATCGAATGTGTCAGCTGCGGATGCCGAGGCTGCTCTTCGAGTGACTAGAACGCCTGGGTCGAACGGTCGAAAGGATTTAGAGATGTTTTATCATGGGATTCGCGCATGGAGCTTATGAAGAGATGGCGTTTGGCGCAGAGGGAAACAAAGAAATGGCTTCATGGCCCACGACTTTTGGAAGATGGAGGTCAAATCCAACGAGGTCAAATCCGATGAGGTAGAAGATCCTTCATTTGACCACTTCATGTCATTCATAACGTCGTGCTGATCATAACCACCCAGCTTGGAAACTTGATACCCCTATCTTTTGGAGAAACCTGCCCTGCCTCTCCCGAACCGGATACTCGGGGGAACAAAGTTCAGTGCAGACATGGCCCCCGTAAGATCAGCCATGTCTGTGTCCACTGGCCCATCGCTGTTTGCCACCTTCTCTGCCACCTTCTCAGTCTTCTTAGTTGGTGTTGACTTGGGCGATGGCTCTCCTGTCTGTGCCTCTGCTTGTGCTTGTGATCCTGCTCCTTCTAGTAGACTGGCGCGGCGTCGTGATTCCTTGGATTGGGTGGTAGTTGATGAGCGACGACGATGGTGACCGTCAACGAGGAGGGACCTTCTTCCATCGATGCCATCTTTTGTGACTCCAAAGAAGAAGTTCTTGGGATACATGTGCTTGTCGATGAGGTGCATACGCCGCTTTTGATGTGTCAAACACTTGCGTTCACAGCCCTCCACAAAGCATGAGTACTATTTGCTGCGCGTTAGCATGCTCAGCAGATAGGATGTTGGACAGAAGAATGTGCTTCGAGGCATACCGTGTGTTCTCCCTTTTCCCTTTGAACTAACACCATGGGATTATGGCACTCATCGATGTGAACGCCAAGCAGGTGCTCAGTTGGGAAGTTCTTACGACACTCGAGACATCGATTCGTGTGAGACTTGGTGTAATGGACCTCGTAATCGTCGTATGACTGAAAGGTCAATGGTTCCCTGTGAGGCGGCAGGAAGCATCTCATGGTGACGGCGTTTTCCTCGTCGTTCTCGTCCTCGATGGCGCAGTCTAGCTGGGCGATCTTTGCTACAGGTGGCTGGGAGACTGTGGATGTTGGTTTTCTGTCCGCTCGGAGGGCGTCCGAATCTAACTCGTCCTCGAGCTCTCGTGAGCGCTTCATCTTTGTGCGGTGAGCTTTGTGGGGGCAGTGAATTACTTGAATCAGACCGAAGAGCGGTAAGGCGGGACGACGAAGGGTGCGGGGCACGATGCCGGGTTCCAGGACAAACCAGCTGTATTTCGGAGTCGCGAAATGGGATCGGCTCGCGGCCAAGAGGCAAGAGGGAGAGTTGTGGATTATGGTACGGTCGAATAGTTGAGGAATCGGGGGTTGATACTACTTACGTGCGCGAGGTCCCAATATTGCCAGGTGAAGTGGTGGTATTGATTGAAAGCCAGGGCAGTAGTTCGGCGATGATCTAGTGCCTAAAAATACAGTGGGGTTGCCAGCCCGACAAGGGGGTTGCTGAAGCTCGCTAACTAAGGTACCTACTTTGTACGGATGTATGATCCCCTATGACGAGCCCCTGGGTGGTGAGCCAGTGAGGGGCTAGAGGGGTAACTCCAGGTGAGGTTGAGCGCTGGCCAGGCGAGGGAGAGCACGGGCCACGGGCGGCCATGAACTGGACAGACGGGGAACGGAGGGGGATGGATGAACCCAAGGATCGCCCCATGGAGCCTTGGAGGCCGGTTTTTTTTTGTTTTTAGCCCGAAGTATTCCCACCGCACCGTACCGCAAGATCATGACCTTGAGGGGTTCCCTGTCCTCGACCCTGTCACGTCAACGGCGGCTCAGAATCTCTTCACCACGCACTCACCTCTGTCGCATTCACTGAATCTCGCGGCACCCACCCGTTTGCCGCCCTATTTATGCTCGCCCCGACTTGCTCCATCGATCCTCCCTCTTCGCCAATGTGTCTCTCCTCGGCCGACGATTCCATTTTCGCGAGCCGAGGCCGCCCCCAGTCTGCACAACCCGACCAGCGCCCAAGTTATGGACCGTCTGCAACTCCGTGATCCGGCCCCGAGAAAGAATGAAAAAGAAGCCAGATAGCCCGCCCCCCACCGTCTAGACCGTCGCTGCGACACCTCCTCACCGGTCTCGCCTGCACGCTCCCGAGCATCTGCCAAGTCGCCTTCCCGGCTTCGCTACCATGGAGCCCCCGGCCGAACAAGCCGACCTCGCCGGCAAGGCCAGACAGGCGTGGCGGTATGTCCCGTGTCCTACCGACTCATGCCCACACCGACGATGCTGCGCAGTGGCGGAGGCGTCATTGGAACACTGGCAGAGCTTGCGCCGTTCACCCCGTCGCACAGTCACTGACTGCGAGGTTTAGTTCCGCTATCAAGTTGCGCAAACTCTTGACGAAACAGCTCGAGAAGCTTCCCAAAGATAACACCTCTGGTGTCGACATTTCTCAGTTCGAGGCGATAGATTCAGTTTTGGATAAGTGAGGAACCCGAGGCTTCTGTCCCGGAGCACCGATGCTAAGACTCGTCCGCTAGGTTCCGACTTGCATGTGTGCAGACCATCTTCCTCGACTTTGAATATGCCATCACCGAACGCGCCGACCATATATTGTGGACGGTACACACATCCATTAACCACGAATACCGACGAACTCTGGGCCGCCTAAAGCATCTGGCTCAGGGCCCCGATAAGCAGCACAAGAACGACAAACAGGCCACCGACAAGCGAAATGGCGACAAGCAAAAGGCCGACAAACAGAGCCCTCAAAAACCAAAGGGCGATAAGCGCAACGTCGAGAAGCGAAAGCTAGGGGATAAGTACCTCGCTTTCCTCAGCATTGCTCAGGAGTTTTACAAGGGATACATCCAGAGGCTGTCGGCGAGATATGACATCCCGGAGCTGAAGCGTATTGCCCAGGGCATTGAAATCCAGGAATCGGCCAATAACGATATTATCAGCCCGGTCCCCGCCCACATCTACCATATGGTCCTCAAGTCCTGCCACTTCACCTTGATTTGCTTGGGTGACTTGGCCCGCTATCAGACCCAAGCTGGACTTAGAAAGTCGAGCTATGGGATCTCGATGGCCTATTACAGCTTGGCTTACGACTTGAAGACTGATTCTGGCTTTGCTTTCCACCAAATGGGCATCATCAGCCTAGAGGAGAGCAAGGACCTGGACGTCGTTTACTACTTCTACCGAGGCATCGCTGTTGCAGATCCTCATCCTAATGCGAAGCAGAATCTCGAGTCCAAGTTTAAGACTATCTTGCAACCAGATAAGGCTCCGCCTAGGAAGAACACTCGGGTCCCTCAGGATGCCTTCATCACTTGGTTCGGCAAGCTTCATGCGGTCTTCTACAAGGGTGAAGCGCTGCCGCAGAGCTCTGAACTGGAGAGGGAAGTGTTGCATCGGCTTGACATGGCGTCAAAGAGCTCTTCCCATACCGAGGTTCTTTTCAAAATGACGTTGATAAACATGGCAGCCTACCATGTTGCCTCTCAAAAGTATACTGGTATGTTGTTCACCTTTTCCATCTTCTAGTCGCGTTGCTCACTGAACTAGAAACACCATCCCCGGCAGCATCTCGGTTTTGTCAATACGCCTTGCGTCTGAATTCTCAGTTCATTTTCACCTTCAGCAACGTACTTGAAGTTGAACTCACAGATGTTGTTATTCGTGAGAGCACTGACCCTAAGGCCACGGCTGTGGACAAGACGTCCGCTACCATCGAGTATCTGCTGCCCCTCCTCCGCATCTACACCATGTGGCTCGCTGCGCGTCGCCTTGAGATATTTGGGGCGGCCGCGGCTCTTGGCTCAGTTGTCCCTGATATGGTCAAGGCCCTTGCAAAGGTGTTCACCCTGCTTTGCACCGAGACATACACCCAAGAGAACCTGGCTACCTGTCCATACCTTCTGTCGGAGGATGTCAAGACCCGTGGTTTACTTCCGCTCTCCCCGGATCAGGTCCCTGAAGCATGTCGATCCTACTTTGGGGAAAACGGAGATCTGAAGCCTCATCTACCCTCCAAGGAAACACAGCTGCCGCCATTTCAAGAGACGTTGGCTAGAATTCTGGATATTCTTCGTTGCGCTTATTTCCTGGCTGAAGACAACGTCTTTCCCCTGTCATATAAAGTGGCACAGAAGGGCCTGATTTTCGAATACCAGGAAAAGAAGCCGCCTCGCGATATCCCTATCGATCTCAGCCAGGCGGCAGTGATAGCAAGCCCTCCTATACGCGAGATGGAAAGCCAATTTTCGAATCGGCAGCGCACGGTATCTGATGATCACCGGCCAGTTAGCCGGCCTGTGATTATCGACGCTCCGGGCCCATCCTCCAGCGTCGCCTTGATATCTGAGCCTCAACAGCCCATTGCCGCAGCCGATCACGCTGAAAACACCGTCATCAACATGTTAGCCCCCTTCCTAAAGCCACCGACGCCCCAGCCCTCTCATCACCTTCGGCATCTTGACGAATCCTCGTATGGAATGCATTCTGCAACGGCCAATGAGGTTTTCGGGATGCTCCCGCCTGAACCAAGCCCCACCAGCTCGATTCCATCTGGAAAATTCGAGCCTCTGCCTTGGAACTGGGTTTATACCCCCACACCTCACAGTGCTCAGGATCCCTCCGTATCAATGGCTAGGGACGCGTTCGACGCGCCGACTGGTAGTCCAAACTACTCGTCGAGAGAACTGGCTCAAGTGGGTGGCGGCCTTGAAGACCCCTTCACCACCCCCGAGCGCTCATTTCAGGCAGCAGTCACCCATCGGCCAGGTAGTGGAATGATGGGGAGCCCTCGAGTTGCTTCGACTGCTGAAGAAGCCCACAGAAACAGCCTGCTTCAGTCTTTTACGAACCAGAGCGCGCCGCGGACGTCTACTTTCAGCCATTGGGGCCAAAATACCACCAGGGTGCCTAGAGAAACGGTGCCATCACCCTGGGGCCATCAGCATTTGGATGGCCATCACATGTCCTCGGCTGCATCGGCCTTCTCACACCCGAGCAGTCTGTACCAGGGAACTCCTGCGAATGGAGCAACCTTCGGTATGCCGGCACCAAATCACTTTGCCGCAAGCCGTAACGATCATGGCCTTGGTCAAGAAAACGGCTCTTCCTCAACTCGTCATTTTCAGATGGACGACACAACCTCGAGCTACGATGCGGCCATTCTCCAGGCAGCCTTTTACAACAACAGGTAGCCGCCGTATTCATCACGACGTATCTTTTTCCGTATTGGACACCGGTATATTTGATCAGCCGTCTTGGCTTACATCCCGTCCCTGGCTAGGCCACCCAGGGTGTATCTTTGCTTACGACGAATGAGGCTTGTTGCTACACTTTTGTGCTACCATTGCTGCTGGCATATAGGCAAAAGTTCATTGGAGCTTCCTTGAGGCTTCGACGGGAATGCTAATGGCGTGCGTAGTCGATGTTTCAATCGATGTGGTGGGGATGTTGGATCTACTGGGCCTACACATTGCCCGATCCATGTACGACTTGTGGATTTCGACTTACCGTAAATACGGTAAACGCTAGCTTTGCGAAGCTGGGCGTGCTAGTTTGGCAAGTCTCATTCATACTGGCTTTTTGCAAGCAGGAAATCACTCTTTATTTTCTCAAAAAAAATTGCTTGATCAGATACTTGCGGTATCGTGGAGGATACCGCACCGTGTGCTAAGGGAGCCCCCTGATCTGGGCACTCTCCCTTTGGATGCAAAACGCCGTTGTTGAAACCGTTTTCCCTTAACCCTCAACGCCGATACACATTCAATCCCGCAGAAGGGTATGCAAGACGAGTTGTTTTGAAAGCTCTACGAGGAGGGCTGGTAAGTCTGCTTGGGGAAGGGGTATCTGTGAGAGGGTTAGCAAGACGAAATATCTTTGTTCTAGGGAGGGGCGCCCCGCTGAGACGCCATGGATGTCATAGGAGAGACATAGGTAGCAGTGAAATGGAAACAAAGAGATTTTGAGAACTTACGAAGGTCCAAGCTCCTGGATGCTGAGTCGTGCAAGCCACTGGCCCATATCGATGCTGGCCTCGAGGGACTTGCCCTCAAGGATACCGGCCAGAAGACCACCGGCGAAGGCATCACCGGCACCGTTGGTGTCGTTGATCTTCTCCGTCTCAATGGCGTGGACGGGGAACTCGCGAATGGAGTCCTCACCCTGGATGGCAACCAGGGTGGGGTCAGTGCCCTGGGTGACAATGGCGATACGCTTCTTCTGGGTGTTGATCTTGGGAAGGTTGGCGAGGTGCTTGACAACATCCTTGGGCTCCTTGCTGGCGAGACCGTGGGACTCGGCGTAGGCAGCGGCCTCGGTCTCGTTGCCGATGACGTAGTCCCAGTAGGGGGCGCTGGCGTCGACGGGCTCCTTGAAGAACTGGGGGATGAAGGGGGCAGAGAGGGACAGGACGAAGGTCTTGTTGTTCTCGGCAGCCTGCTTGGCAAGCTCCATGATGGCGGGAGGGCAGACTGTTCACGTTGCGACTTATATTAGCGCGGTCTTTTACACAAGGGCTGGATTATGAGCTGTTGGGGTCCTTACCGGTGAAGTGGAAGCCACCGACGTAGTAGACCTCGGCGTTCTGAACAAGGCTCCAGATCTCGGGCTTCTTCAGGTGGTCGACGTCGTAGTGGTTGGCGGCACCCAGGTCGGTGCAGAGAGATCGGTTGTGGCCGGTGATGATGGCACCACAGCGACCAGTCTTCTCCTTGGGGTCGACACGGTACTCGACTCGCAGGCCAGCGGCCTTGACGGCATCGTAGAGGATGGCGGAGTACTTGTCGTCACCAGCACCGCCGACGTAGACGACGCTGTTGGGGGGGAGGATGTACTGGGCACCTCGGGCGCTGTTCTGGGCAGCACCGCCGGCGATGAGCTTGGCATCGTAGTTGTTGAGGAGGTCCTCGTAGAGGGGAATGTGCTTCTCCTCGGCGAGGATGGCATCGTTCTCCTTCAGGCCATACTTATCAAGGAGGGTCTGGTCACCGAAAGCCTGAATATCTGTTGATGGGAGAGAGGGGAGCTTGTCAGCACGCAATGGTGATGGCGTTTATGTGCGTGGGGCAGATGAGGCATTGGCGGCGAGGGAGGGGAGCAAACGACGGGCAAAATACATACCAAGCAGAGGGTTCTCCAGGCAGAAGAGGGAGTATTCCTTAGTGGGAGCCATGATGTTCAATTGTCGTGTAAAGAGTTGTGTGGTTGATGATCTGGGTGAGCTGCAAGACCTGGAGGGGAAGAGTTTGAGGAGGATTGAGATGGAGGGGTCACCGCTAGTGGTGGGGTTACGACGATATGGGGCTGGGGGTCTCGGCGCCCGAGCGGCAG
Source organism: Cylindrodendrum hubeiense (assembly GCA_014621425.1). Lineage (NCBI taxonomy): Eukaryota > Fungi > Ascomycota > Sordariomycetes > Hypocreales > Nectriaceae > Cylindrodendrum > Cylindrodendrum hubeiense. The sequence goes on along the minus strand of JAANBB010000180.1, from coordinate 41,916 downwards.
CGACGCCGGAGAAGGGACATACCCACGTGCGACAAATGAGCGGCGGGAGTCCAGTAGCAATTGCCACTGGTCTTACTAGTGGTCTTGCCATTGGCAGAGGCGGCATGGTGGAGGAGCAGTACCGGTCGGTACTCCGTAGCAACCGTGGGGGGAGGGGTTGGACGTTCTACCGCTGTGAGATTCCAGAGGGAAAAACAAGGGAACGGCCTCCGTCTCATCTCTGGGCCGTTGGGCATTTAAACCTCCGGCGGACCTCTTCCATCCATCATACGATGTGCTAGTTCCAGCGAGCTGCGGCCTGTTACCGCCTCTCCTCCCCCCGATCGATTGGTGCTCGCGCAGGGCGGCAATGCTGGCAGGTGATTTCATTCAAACGTACGCATCCATGTCTCATGGCCTGACACCATCTCAAGGCATTGGACGTGGAGGGAAAGGAACATTGTTGTGAACAGCGGGCTGGACTTGGCTAACGGGATCGCATCCTTTCAACCAGCCTCGTAACATTACGAGGTCATTCCTGGTATCTCACATCTTCACAGAGAACGGCCTTCAGATTTTGTGCGCCAAATGCCATAGTACTTGCCCTCGGAGCTACCAGCCTTCTGCCCTCAGCAGTACCTTCAATAGTTGCAAGCAAGCCAGTATAACACCATCCCAATGAGACCATGAATTCCAGCCACTCTAATCCTTCGTCTTCTGAGTACCACGGAGGAGACCCGTTCTCCGCGCGGCAATAAGACCAGCCTTCTGTCCCTTGGCAGCGTATCGGGAAATGGTAGAAGCCTTACCAATATGTTGGTGGTTACCCTGTCGCCAGTTATTAGCAAGTCTGTTCTCCAGTGCACCCGAAGGGGAATACTTACACCACCGTGGGGATGATCGACGGGGTTCATGGCAACACCACGGGTCTTGGGCCAGCAGGCACCACGCTTGACAGCGAACTTGTGCTTGGCGCGAGAAGCCTCTGTATCAATTGTCAGATTTCAATTCCCACACCACAAAATCCAAATCGGCTCCTCGCCGTTTGGGAAGGCACGGGGAAACATACTCAGGAGGGGCTTGTCGGTTCGGCCACCACCGGCGACAATACCGATCATGCCTCGGGACTTGGAGTGGACGACCTTCTTGGCACCGGAGGGGAGCTTGATGCGGGTCTTGCCCTCATCGGGGTTGTGGCCAACAACGGTGATGTAGTTGCCAGAGGTTCGGCCCAGAGTGCCACGGTCACCGATCTTCTCCTCGACGTTGGAGACAACGGTACCCTCGGGCATCTCACCGATGGGGAGGATGTTGCCGACGGTCAGGGCAGCCTTCTTTCCGGCGTAGATGAATTGGCCAGTGTACATGCCCTCGTTGGCGATGAAGGTCTCGTGAACCTGCTTGAACTTGTAGGGGTGGCGGAAGACAACACGGGCGAGGGGAGCACCACGGCCTGCATAGAACTCATCATTAGTCGTGGTCCTTGGATATCAATGTGGTTGCTGTGGGAGGCTCATCGGGGAACTTGCCAGGGTCGTGGATGATCTCGCGGACGACACCTCGGACATATCCATGTCGCTCGGCGAAATCGAGGTTGCGGAACTTGGCGGGAGCCTTGTTCAGGCGCGTGTTGGCCGCTATCCTGAGCGTCAGTATTTCGATGTTGTTTTCGTTCGGGAAGTTCGATCGGTTACTGACTGAAAATGGATCCACGACCCTTGCGCTGGTTGCGAATGACTCTACCCATGGCGTCTGTTTTCACTGGGTGAAAATAGGAAAGGGTAGATGCTGTGAAGCTGTGGTTAGAAGAGGGTCGAGGGCAGAAGGGAGAGGAAGGGAATTTACCTGGCTTGGGCCGCTTGGTGTTTTGTCAAAGAGGGCCTTGCGTGCATCCTGGCTGATAAATTTTTGTGCGCGGGATTGTCAATGGGTGGAGCAGCCCTAGCACGTGACTCGGCTCTGACGACCTTGCGGCTTGCGGGGCGCTGCCAGCAAAACCCGCACCTCACTGGACTCGCGCATTGGTAGGCCCAGCTTTTTGTATCGTAACCGCAAACGCAACCGGCCGTTCGCAATTGCGAGTGAAAGTACTATGACTCAAGCGAGTGATTCATTTGGAAGTCGGTGTACCGAACCGATCCTGAATTCCCCACCCACCCAATCGCTCGATATTCGTGAGGTTGTGCGATGAATTGCTTCCCATGTTTTGAAATGCCATTTCCACGTCCATTGTGATGTAAGATTTTGACCGCAATATTTGGCAGAGGGTTTCGATACATCGAGAGGGCCCTATATGTAATGTTTGTTAGGTTGGCATCCATTTTGCGTGTTTGTCGAATTGAGAATATCGATCCTAAGAGAGCATGCAAAGCGAGCTACAAACGACAAACAGCCCAGCCTTTTCTAACTACTCCCCAATAATTCTCAGCATCTGTCTGTAGGTAAGAGAGCTGCCGCCTGGAAGCCGAAAAACCAAAGGAGAATGCCTCCTGGGACTTTGTAGATGATTATCCATCCATCGGAGAGCGCAATCGCCGGTAGCGTGAGCCACACGGATTGCCAACTTACACCCAAGACACGAGCCAATAGTAGTGACGCAAAATGACCTGGATGGCGCAGACCACTCAGGGAACAGGGGAGGCACTGAAAGTGAGACGGAAATCACGTGATACTTCAAGCGTGGGAGTCTTTGAGCCAACAGAGCTACTCCTTGATGAGTCTACGAGCCAATCCTCCATCTGGTATTGTATGTTATCACCATGGAAGTCGGTCAACGCAGAGCCTCAGCTAACATTCCAGTTGGCCTGCACCCCCATGTATAATCACGCTGAGGCAAGGGGCAACGTTGAGCCTCCCATATTATATCTTGCACTGGTGATATCTCTATTCAGATCCTTTGAAAGTGGGCTTTCTTAACACATGGCGTGGAATTTTACGCCGTTCCCTTCAAACTCGTGGAGACTCTATGTTGATGCAGCCTGGACGAAACGCTTCTTGGGGTGCTGACTTGTGCTGATCTGCACGGGTCCAAACAATGGGCTACGTGTGGGGAGAGTAGCAAGGGCGACGGCTCCGAGGTATGCCAGCGCAGGAGCTCTCCTTTGTCGCCTTCAGGGAGCCTTAACCCACGCGGCTCCGGCCTTCCAAGTTAATTGATTTTCTGTCTTGGCCTATCAGAACCCACAAGCCTGATTTGCGGCTCGTCGTCTCGCCTAGTGGATGCAAATCCGCTTGAGAACCTAGTTACGTCGGTCCTCACTTTCCCTCCCCCACATTCGTCCCAACCTCACCACGACGCGCACCGCCAACATGTCTGCCGACGACGATTCCTCCGAGCTCTCGTCCTTGTCCTCGTTGTCGCCTGTGCCCTCCGATGACGAGTTGGATGTCGCTGGCGACGAAGAGCCCTCCAAGGTCAAGGGCGGCATCCTGAAGTTCTTCCCTAAGCTTTCGGAGCAGCCTCCAAAGGAACCGTCACCGCCGCCGCGCAAACGATCCCCCTCACCGCCTCATGAATATGTTCTGGCCGACAATTCTGATATCGCTGTATGTTCTCGACCCTGATTTGCGCGTCTTTGCAGCCAGCCAATTCCCTGGCGCGTTCTGATGTGGTTGTGACGCGATGGCCCTGGCGCGGTCGCGCACAAACGTCATTGGGTCCTGCTGACTGCTGCAGTTCATTGTCATGTTCCGAAGCCGATTTACCGACGCTTTCCCCAAATCCCTTGCCCATTTCGGACCCCAAGAACTCGAGCGAGACGTTGTCGAATCCATTCCCGGCGATCGAGTCGAACATTTTCTCTGCGCGCTGCTGGGTCTTCTACTGAATCGCAAGCAAGATGTCAAGTACGGCCAATACTATACTCCCTGATTGACCACACGCTAACGACCGCTGTCTACAGACCAGGACATTATGGTCGAGCTCTCGAAGATGCCGTCAGCACTCACAAGAGCCAATGGGCGCCGGCATGGGAGGACAAGAGCCCATTGTCTGGTGGCGGGACCTTCACCTCCATGAATCCCACGGAACGAGTTAGTTTACTCGGTCGATTCGTCTATTTTAATTTACTGACACCTCGTGCAGTTGACCTTACTTCGAACCCTCATCCTCTGGACCCTCGCGTCGTCTGACGTTGTCAAGGGTCTGATTAACCAGTCCTACAAACAAAACCGCCATGAAGATGATGTGAACCAGCCAAGAGCAGTTCAGCCTTGGGGCTCGGATGGCGACAAGCGCCGATACTTTCTGATCGAGGGCCAGGACGATACGGCTTTTCGCATTTACCGGGAAAGCAATCCTGCTGGGACGAACCGAACATGGTGGAGCGTTGCTGGCACGATCGATGAACTCCAGGCTTTGTCCGACAAGCTCGAGACAAAAGACGGAGGGCCAAAGGCCAAGAAGCTTAGCCAAAAAATGCTGCAGGCTATCCCTCGGTTCGAAGCTGGCGAGGATGTCAGTGCCCTTTCTGCCAAACAACTCTGGCGGCCTTCATAACATCATGCTGACCGGAATGACAGAAACGGAAGCGTCGCGAGTACCGTCTTCAGCGAAAGGAACAGTTCAAGCGTCCAGAGCCGGGATTCTCGATGTATGAGGGGCGCACCCGTGGAAAGAAGATGAAATACACATATTCGGACGACGAAGATGTGTCCTTCTCGGACTCCACTACTAGACGCTCAACCCGAAATACCGGAACCAATACCCCAGCCGAGTCTGGGCCAGTCACGACCTCGAGTGGGCGGCAGATTAGAGCATCTACCAGGTTGAACGCGCCCACAGGGAGCAGCGCTCCTGGAAGTGTGCAGGGCGATGTATCTGAACTCGAAAAGGAGAATTCGGTTGGCCCAACCGGCCGACCCCGAAGATCAGCAGCCGTGAATCATGGTACAACTGGCTGGACAGCAACCAGTACTCGTTCCCGGCGGAACGCCGAGGAGTCAGATGACGAAAGTGAAGCAGATTTTGGGGACGACGAAGAGGACGTTGACGCGCACGTGCCTGAGGAATCCGAAGAGGAGGATGAGTTTGATGAAGACGAAGCTATGGTCGATGATGATCTGGCAGACCAACCACAAAGTCTGGTTGTGAAGTTATCGGTTACGCCACCGCAACTGAAGCGCGTAATGGCACCAAACTCGCAGGTTGGCAACACAATTCCTTCACCAAACTCACACGAGAAGGATAGTGCATCCGAGGCGCCACTTGTTGAGATGCAGGACGCCCCCGCAGCGACGCGGATCAAAATCGCAACCGGCACTAAACCTGGGTCTAAGGCTGGGACTTTGGCGGGCCAAAATCAGCATTCCCCTGAGCCAGGTTCCAAGGCTGCTGACTACCAAGCAGCGACTCCAGCATCAATCCTTGCGACCCCTCTTGCTTTTAGAGGAAGCCCAGAGAAGCCACACGCACAGCCGCTTCCCCGGCCCCTAGACGTTGGTGCTAAGGAATAGGGGATATGACCTAATCAATTGTTTTGTTGGAGTTGGGGAGAATAAGGCGATACATGGCATAGAATCAGTGTCGCTAAAATGATTGGCATTACGGATTTGGGGGGATAGTTTTGGTCCCGAGAGGACATGTTGATTGTAATTCAATGAAGACCACCGGTATTCGTCAATGAGACGAGCATCAGATTGGACAATTCTCGCTAGGCTCATTACCTGATGAGAGGGTGAATTAGGACAGAGTGAATATGATTGGTATCCTCTGAGTCGGATTACAATATTTATGTACACTTTGCTTTGCTTCGTATCCCGTGTCTAGAAGCGCCTCCTAGGGGTGGCTCGGTTTTGTGTCGGCCAGTTATTTACCTCATACCACCATCTTCGAGCTCGAGCGCCTATTGTGTTACCGTGCAGCCGTGCATTCCTGTTCCAGTGTTGCCAGCCACATAGGAATAGGTTGTATATAAGACCTTGTGCCAAGGGCATCATGATCTACAGCAAATCAGTGCCAGTTCTTTGAAGGCAGAGCGCTTATGCTATGTACCTGATCTCTAGCTGTGATTAATACTACCTTCCACCAGGTATCTGCCTTGGAGATGCTTCGGAGGTAGCTCTGTTCGAATCGCAGGTCTGGCAGAGGAGGGAGGTTGTATGACCGAGGTGCCGGCTGCAGGACACTGTAAGGTATATCTTCTTCATCCTCTTCGACTAGTTCGTCCTCGCTGGCGTGCCTAAAGCTCCGGAGCATTACTGGTTCCCTGGTTGAGGAGGCCGTAGACGGGTTGAGATCGAGCTTCGGGTCAGGGTGTCTGTTGATATGCGCGGCTTGGATAGTAGCCGCAAGCTCCGTGGGGGCGGAATCCATGGTGAAGAGCGTCTAGGAGTACCCCAGGGTTTCGAACATGGACTTCGTAAACCGGGACGTGCCGACAGGTGGGTGAATGAACGCCCGGGGCAGGAATCGTCGGCGGCCGGAGGGATGCTATGTTAGAGAGTCTTCGGCACACGGAGGTGTGGTGACGCCGGATAGTGGAGCATGCGTGGGTTAAGTACTGCCGGGCGGTGAAGGGTTTGGTCAGTCTGGGGCTGACAGCTCAAGGCGCTGTGGCGGGCTCATGGCGGGCTCAGGCAGGAAGGAGACATGGAAGTCACTAGCCTCCCCCGAACTTAACCCGACTCGCCCAAGGTGTGGCGGTGCCAACGGCCCACTCGGGTACCAAACTCTAGGCACCTGTAGTTCCCTGTGGGTGGTGGATGTGTGACTCTGTGTGGGTGCGTGTAGGTCATCGCTTGTTGCACGATAAAAATCTGGCACCAACATCCAACTTTTGGGAGTCTCTTGGTCCCGAACACACCGCAAACCGGAGTCCCTAGACCCGCGAGATACGCCAAACACTCCTCGCAAAGGCTCTCAACCCCACCGCCAAGATGAGCGACCCGCAGGCGAACGAGGCCGAGAAGAACGTGAGTTTGCATTTTTGCCGGGTTTTTTACAGCCCCTCCTCTCTACCTGGCTGCCCCGCGCTCGCGGAGCAACTGTCTCAACCCCAGCTTTCGCGATGGCTAACGCGCTCCCGTCGACAGATCGAGATCTGGAAGGTCAAGAAGTTGATCAAGCGTCTTGAAGCCGCCAGAGGAAATGGAACCTCCATGATTTCCCTGATTATTCGTGAGCCAGCCCCTCCGATGCCGTCATGTTGTGGAAACCGCGCACTAACATGGCTATTTTTTAGCCCCCAAGGATCAGGTCTCGCGAGCTGCGAAAATGTTGGCTGAAGAATACGTATAACACCAACTCATGCCAAAGATGTTTCCTCCTGAAATACTGACACCCATCTAGGGTACTGCCTCCAACATCAAGTCCCGTGTCAACCGACAGTCCGTCCTGTCCGCTATTACCTCCACCCAGCAGCGTCTTAAGCTGTACAACAAGGTCCCTCCGAATGGCCTGGTCGTGTACTGCGGCGAAATCTTGACCTCTGAAGGCAAGGAGCGAAAGGTCAACATCGACTTCGAGCCGTTCAAGCCTATCAACACCTCTCTCTACCTTTGCGACAACAAGTTCCACACTGAGGCTCTGGCCGAGCTTCTCGAGTCGGACCAGAAGTTCGGTTTCATCATCATGGATGGTAACGGTGCCCTCTTCGGAACCCTCAGCGGCAACACTCGTGAAATCGTTCATAAGTTCTCTGTCGATCTTCCCAAGAAGCACGGCCGTGGTGGTCAGTCCGCTCTTCGTTTCGCCCGTCTCCGTGAGGAAAAGCGTCACAACTACGTCCGCAAGGTTGCTGAGTTGGCTGTGCAAAACTTTATCACTGCCGACAAGGTCAACGTGGCTGGTATCATTCTCGCTGGTTCTGCCGATTTCAAGAACGACCTCAACGCCTCCGACATGTTCGACAACCGTCTGGCCAGCAAGGTCATCAAGGTCGTTGATGTCTCCTACGGCGGCGAGAACGGTTTCAACCAGGCCATCGAGCTGTCTTCCGAGACCCTCGGTAATGTCAAGTTCATCCAGGAGAAGAAGCTCATTGGCAAGTACTTTGAGGAGATTAGCCAGGATACCGGAAAGGTCTGCTACAGTATCGAGGATACCCTGAAGGCTCTGGAACTCGGTGCCGTTGAGATTCTGATCGTCTTCGAGAACCTCGAGATTACCAGATATGTCCTGAAGGATAGCAATGGCACCGAGATCATCCTGCACACCACCAAGCAGCAGGAGCAGGCCAGCCGTGACATGTTCCTCGACAAGGAGACCGGTCAGGAGATGGATATTGTCACTCAGGACTCCTTCCTGGAATGGATTGCCGAGCACTACAAGGACTTTGGTACCACGCTCGAGTTCGTTTCTGACCGATCGACCGAAGGCAACCAGTTTGTCAAGGGCTTTGGTGGGATCGGCGGTCTTCTCCGATACAAGGTCAACTTTGAGCAGCTAGCTGATCTGAGTGACGATGACGATTACTACGACGGTGAGTGAAAACTGTACCTGGCCAGTTGTTTTTGCGTTACTAACTCTGAAGCAGATTGACCAGCGGATCCCCTCGTCACCAGCGAGGGATCAACTCAAGTTCAACCGTCCACGCACGACAACAGTGCTAGGCGCCAGGAGGCGCAGGGGTCGACCGATGCCGCGCCGATGTCATTTGCTCAAAAGCGCCTGATGGGGGGTGACTGTCTCGCGCCTCTCCATCATGAACACCAGGTGTCGCGACCAAGTCCACTTCGCACAATGATGACGGCTTCTTGAGTTGTGATCGACGGGAATGGAGGTATGAGAACCCTTGCCCTCCGCGATGCAGCATAAATCTCACCAAGCGACAGCCCCCACTATGAAAAATGAATAAATCCAGACGGTGCGGCGACTAGAGGGTTCGTCAAGGCCGTCGCCAATGCGCTGGCCTGAAGAATCTGCAGTCATAGAGTAGATTCGATGCGTGCGCTGCGGGCTCATCCACCATGCTATGGTGGTAGTCGAGGAGCAGCCGCGATGCGGAAAGTCAACAAAATACAAGTCGTTTGGTTTTTGGGCAAATTGTTCCAGGCATTGATTGCCCTCATAGTGATACGTATTCGTACGCACCCAGTGATCCTGAGTGCATAACTGTAGGTACATAGGGTCTACCACCAGGGGGTACTCGCTTGTAGAGGGAGGCCATTGCCAGACAGCCGAGGGCTCCGGTCCTGTCAAAGCCTCGTTTACTACGTAGTAGTGTCGCAAATAACGACCTTGTCTTAGCTGTGCTATAATTATAATAACAGGTGCGGCGAGCAATGAACCCGCGTATTGCGTATTACGCATTTAGGGGGGAGGGGGGCTTCCGGGGCGCTTTAGCGTGGCTGGAGCCTATGTGGGGGTGTACGGGCGCGGTCACTGCGGTGCGAGGAAGGTGCCAGGGTAGATCGTACGGAGGTAGGTACGTCAACATGGGAAACAGGAAACAGGCCGGGTCTCTCATCACCGTCTCTTTGTGCCAACACATCAGTCCATTTCTCACCGTCATATCTTTTCCCCCCGCCACAAGACTCCAGCGCAGTGACTGCTGTAGCTGAAGTCTGGCGTCAAGCATTCATTACCATGCCGGATCCGCCGAGCTCCACGGCACCTGCCACGGTGCATGCCAGCAGCGCAATCCCCGTCGGCCTCAACGAAGCTGCGCTCGACTCCCCGACCTTCCGTGTCACCGCCGCCAACTTCGCCGAGCAGGTCGACGCCATAGAGCGGTGGCTCAACGGCTATGTCACATCTACATCGCGGCTCCTCCACGACTTTCTTGCCCTCGAAGAGACGATAAATACCTACCTCGCCAAGACGGTGCCCACGGCTGCCGATGGCGTGGTCGACAATGATTACACATTCCTGGCTCTCAAGAGGGTGGGCGACGGCTGGCGCGACTACTGGGTACATATGTTGAGCACCATGAAGAAGATGGATGGCTCCATCGTCGATCCGATCCGAAACTTCATCACCGGTGACCTACGGCACTTCAAGGAATGCAGGAAGGCGTTGGATAACTCTCAAAGGATATTTGACTCGACTCTGGCTCGATATGTCAGCCAGTCCAAGACAAAGGAGCCGTCAGCTCTCCGCGAGGACGCCTTTGCTGTGTACGAGACCCGAAAAGTATATCTCAAGGCATCGATGGACTATAGTCAGCTTGCGCCGCAACTGCGTTTCACAATGGACAAGCTCATTGTCAAGATCTGTACCGAGAGATGGAAAGAAATGAAGAGATCCAGAGAGGCAGTGAGCAGCGCGAACAAGTGGAACCAAGAAATGGACCGCATCCACGGATGGTCCAAGGAGATGGAGGGCTCGGAGGGCGTCTTCAGACGGGAATTACAAGTCGCCCGACGGGATCTTGGAGAGACTGCGCTTGCAGGCTTCAAGCCCTCTCGTGAGCTTGAGGACTACAGCACCTCCACCGTCCCCTTTCTTGGTTCTCGTGGCCCTGTCAACATGCGACTCAAGGATGGCGCGAGCGTTGTCTCTGAGAAACAAGGCTGGCTGTTCCTACGCACTCTATCTGGGAAGCCAGCAAGGCACGCTTGGGTCAGGAGATGGTATTACTGCAGGGATGGCATCTTTGGCTGGTTAATCCCAGGCCCTCTGGGAGTCCTTCAGGGCGATGAGATTGGCGTTTTGCTTTGTAACGCAAAGCCGGCGGTGGGCGAGGAGAGGCGCTTTTGCTTCGAGGTCAAGACGAAGAGCCAGACGACACTGCTCCAAGCAGAAACTCAAGGCGAACTTACGGAGTGGCTGGAGGTCTTTGAAGTTACCAAGAAACGCGCCTTCGAGACCACCATGAACCGCGGCAACACAAACGTCCCGGGTGCTGTGGATCCTGCTTTCTCTATTTCGCCTCCAAGCATCCCCGAATTCTCCGCAAAGACACTTGATGCCCAGACGAGTATGGCGGATGATTCTGGGCTCACCCATGATCGATCGAATACCCTACCTGTCCCCGGTCCTGAGGGCGGACTCAGTGCAAGGCAGAGCTTCGATATTAATGGTAGCTTAACTCGCCGCTCCATCACTGCACTAGGACGGGATCTTGCTCGAGAAGAAGGCGAGAGCGGTAGAGAGCATGCGGCGAGGATCATCCAGAGGCTTGATCTTCACCGCAAGGCTACGTTTGGCAGCATCAATGCCGAGGCCGCTCACGGGAGTGGTGTAGTATCCTCTGTTGGAGCTGCTGGTCTCATCTCCTCCAGCAATAGTCTGCTCCCTGGATATCCCAACACGTTTTCAGCTGTTCCTGGTTCACCTCGACAAACACCAAACATGCTGCCGGCAGTGAACACGCAAGTCGGTGCTCTTGCTCCCCTAACCCTCGCAAAGCCCCCCTCTATGACGGCATTAAGCCGTATTGCGGTTTTGACTGCAGGAGAGCGGCGTCCCGTGGGCAACAACAGAAAGCTACCAGCCTCCGTTGTTGCCAATTACTGGGGAAGTAATGTCTGGGGAGCCGTCAACGCACCCCCACAACCCGTCTTGCCCAGGCTAGATGACGATGACCCTATCGGTGTGGTTGTTCCTGGAACCTCACAGGCATCTCTTGGCAAAGGACCGCAACAGAATCAAACTGGCGGTGAGGTTTTCCCTCGAAATTACCCTTCTGAGCTGAGAGCACAACATGCACAATTCCGACTATTGTTCCCTGACGCTCCATTAGAGGAGAAACTTGTGCTAGTATTCTGTGCGGCTTGGACCAGTTCGCCCGCACAAGGTCCCGGGAACCCAGATATGGCTGGAGATGGCCGTATCTATGTCACACCTGATAACATGTACTTCTATGGCCAGCAAATTGGACTCGTCACGGCGTACAGCATCAGTCTTGATATCATTACCGAGGTCACGGCCGCACCTGGGAAGGACTGTGACTTCATCTTCCTACACCTAGGCGATGATTCCAATGAGACAGGATATACTAGGATCACTATCAAGGTGTTCCTGGAGCAGCTCGGCCTGCTCCATACTCGTCTCAATCTGTTGGTTGACGATCTCCAGGCTGAAGAGCCCATGGAGGTAGAAGCGATCATATCCGCACTGATCAACTTGGAAAAGGAAGAGTTTGATCGGCCAAGCCCCAGCGTGGAAAGCTGGGAAGAAGTTTCAGCAAACACTCCCATTGATGATGGAACATCATCTGGAAGGCCAGTCGGTCGACTCCTGAATGACTTTAGTCCGCGTATTCGCCCTTCAAAATCACGAGCAAGACCCGACCACAAGCTCCATCTGCCGACCCAGGCTGTCGTGTACGAACCCGAGGGAATGACAGAGCTGGCGGCTGAACGAAACTTTGAGCTGAGTGCCAAGGCGTGCTTCCATGTTCTATTTGGAGACAAAAGCTTCGTGTTTCCAAAGCTGTACTTTGAGAGGCGAGCGCAGCAGATTGCGCAGGGACCTTGGGCGTTGGTTGATCAGGGGCGGATGAGGCGCGATTTCCAATTCCAGGTTGATTACAAGGACGTTCTTGGCCGATCCAAGACGGCTGATGTCAACGACTACCAGGTAATTGAAGTTTTTAGGGATCACGTCACATACGTGGTGACGCACGTCAAGACGGCGTGGCATCTGCCCCATTCGACATGGTTCAAGGTCATTACAAAAATAGTCATCACGCACGTGGCCAAGTCAAAGTGCAAGCTGGCAGTCTACACCAAGATCGACTGGTCTAAACTCCCGACGTTGTCAAAGAACCTCGTGGAACGTCAGGCGCTCCATGACGCGGTAAGCGATGCAGAAGAGTTGGCGGAGGTTGCTACGGATCAAGTCCGCAAGCTGGGCGCGCGCAGTCGGACGAACAGAGCCATCCAGGTGTATGGTCAGATTGGACAACAGACGGAGGTGGTGGTCTTCTCTCCGGCCACGAAGGAGTCGACCAAGAAGCAAGTTATCAAGCCGAGAACTCTAACAGCCATGGTCTTTGAGACGCTCCGGTCCTTGGGAGAGAGCGCGGTGTCGTCGCTCATCATGTGGGCCATCGCGGGACTCCAGAAGATCTTTGGCGTGTTGACAGCACACGGGTTTCTTCTCGGCCTTCTCGCTTTCAGCACCCTGACGAACGTGCTGATAACATCGAGCGAGATATCGACGTGGTGGGGCGAGCGAAGGGCAGTGGGGTTCATGCAGAATATGGGAATCCGACCAAACACTATAATGAGCAAGGCCGTCTACATTGCCGACTTGAGCGAAGCGTCCGGGGCGGCCGGTCAGGAGCTCTCGTTCCCGCAAAACAGCACGTGTTTCAATACCTTCAAGGAACTCCTTGATGCCACAGACATGGACTCACCTTGGGAGGACGCCGGTTCGGCGCTGTCGGCACCCTCAAGCCAGGCTACGGCTCGTCGACTGCGACGGACACGGCAGCGGCTCGGGTCTTATCGACATGACCTGCTCGTAGCCATGAGGGTGGTCAACAGTGTGGAGAGGGAAATGCTCCAGTCGGAATGGGAGAACTGGCTGATAGACGAGAAGTCGCTATGTGACGACTTAGATGTGGTGCTGCGGAGCCAGTCGGAGAACCAGAAGGGGGGCAATAAGAAAAAGAGAAGCGGAAGTCCACAGAAGGTGATGGAGGCGATGTCGTTGGAGCGAAGGCGAGAGCTGGAGGAGTGGCGCGACAGTCACTGCGGAAGCTGCATGATTGATCATCAAGCCGTGATGAGAGAGCGAAAATTGACCACGGTGTAGGTGTAGGTGCAGGCGTAGGTGCAGGCGTAGGTGCAGGTAGTGGAGGCATCTTATCTGTTGGGCGCTGTAGAAGACGTGCGTGTTAGCTAATTTGGGCGGCGCTTCCATTCACTGTACGAAGTTGGAGAACTGAAGCGAAGCGCTCTTATGACTGTCCGATGTTTTCATTGCTTCATTGAGTAGACATACATAGTACGGTGTGTGTGGGTGGCATTTAGGGGGGGTTGGGGGGTTCTTTTGTGTAGAAGCAAAAATTTGTGATTGCATGCCAGCGAGCGAATTGAGGAATCAGGCTTACAGCAAGTGTGTCGACTGTTTTGATTGATTAATCATGCTCATGGGTATATATAGCAACCCAGTTGATATGGAAGGTGTGAGTGTGTACTAACTACTCCGTATGCACGGAGCCCGGAGTACGAAGCGATACGAGTATTCGGGCCAGCCATAGAGAGTACTAGGGGGAAGACTGGAAGCCCCGACTTGCAGTACCTAGCTGTCATGAGTGGCCAAGGGTCTCCGCGTATTCCCGGCGGGGGCTCTGTCATCTGCCATCTGTCATCTGTCGGTCAGCATCGCCACAACGTACTAACTTATTACTAGGCAGTTGACTACGCTGCTGTCCGTACATTGGCATGCAGTCCGTACATTGGCGGCGGCCCGTCGCCGAGACCTCCGGAGGGGCGCTGGGCTGCGCCACACGTCAAGGGAGGTCGCTGCATCCTCTGCGTGCCCTGACGTCAATGAGGCGCCCACAAGGCGCCCGGCGGCCCGTCTGGAAGGAGCCTGTTTTCCCATCGTTTCCGTTGCTGTGCTCTTAGGGATTGGTCATCTCCATCTTCTTCCAACACAAACTCTCTCTCTTTTTCTTTCTCTCTCTCTCGTCAATGACCATTTCTCGGCTCCTTTTGCTCTTCGTCGACGTTTGACCACCTGTCCCCCCTCCCGCCGCATCCTCCACCGCCGCATCTTCCCCCGCAATCATACCACACATGAGCCACTGATTTCCAGGCTCCCCGAGTGTCGATAGCAGCATGGCTAGTCACCACGAACCGCTTGGGGCCATGGGCCCCATCGATTGGGACGACGTGCCCCAACAAGATCTCAAGGAGTTCCTCGAGGACGTTTTCGCCGAGACGCAGACCGTCGTCGAGTCCATCCCAGCACCAGCCACAACGGCCGCGGCCGCAAACACCGGACGAGCCCGATCCAAGACGGAATCAGCCGTCACAATCGGCAACATACAGCGAGCACCTTCGCAGCGACAGACAGCCGCAGCCATCAGCCAAGCACAGGATCTTCGCAAGGAATGGAAAGAAATCAAAGTCAACCAGCGCGACAATCCGCTCGGCATCAATGTCTACAAACTGAGTGCCAAGGATGGTCGTGGCTCTTGGTTTGCCCGACGCAGCGTGCATGAGGGGTTGTCCTTTGACGACTGGAAAAAGGGCCTCGACATTGAATTTGCGGAAACTATGAAGGTTCAAGGATCGCCAGGAAGCGGTAATATTCGAGGCATTGGCGCCGACAAGCGGGTTGAATCCCAAACTATTGAAGATGCCGGTCAACTACAGGGTAGGTCCACATGTTGCGCGCACCTCTCCACCTTACTCAAGCCTCAGTCATACTGACCATGTCAATGCAGTTTTCCAACTTTCTGCCCAGTTCCCGGGCCCGACGGCGCCGCGCGATTTCGTAACCCTGCTTCTAACCTCCGAAACATCGGCGAAGCCCGCCGATGGATCTCGCCCGCTGAGACAGTTCATGATCGTCTCCAAGCCATGCGAGCACCCTGAATGCCCGCCGCGCCAGGGCATTATCCGCGGCTACTACGAATCTGTTGAGTTGATCCGCGAAGTCCCAATTGACATCGTGGCTGCCAAGAGATCGCGTTCATCAGCCGATTTGGGTAGGGATGAGGCGAAGAGACGAAGCACTGTCAACGACAGCAATGACACCAGCGACTTTCCCACAGCCGTCGAGTGGATCATGATAACACGAAGTGATCCTGGAGGAAGCGTGCCCCGCTTCTTGATCGAGAAGGGAACCCCGCCAGGGATCGTCGGTGACGCGGGGAAGTTCCTCAAGTGGGTGACGTCAATGTCTGCTAAAGGCTTCGAGATGCCCAGCGAGGATGATGTCATCAAGGTTCCTGAAGAGGTCCAGCTGGAGGGAGACAAGGAACTACACACCCCGGACATTACCACCACCAAAGTCGACCGTGTCCCCGAGCTACTGAAAGAGGAGGACACCCCAATTCCCATCAGCAATGGCTTGTATGGCATCATCACGGGGGCGTTTGGGGCAGCCAGCTCCCTGGTTGCATCTAGCCTTCTCAGAATTGGTACATTCTCAGATGCCACCTCCAATGACAGCTTTTCCGACGTTCCAACCATTGAAGAAGAGCACCACGAAGATGACAGCGTCGCTAGCGACACATCGTCCATTCGAAGCTTCGCTTCCGCCTTGGAGAGAAGCGTGACGGAAGACAAGTCACCAGAAAGCACCACAGAGACTCAGTCCGAGACATCCAAGTCTAATACGCAACCCAACCAGCACGACAAAGAGCTCAAGAAGCTCCAAGAGCGGCGGCGGAAGCTCGATGAGAAGGTGGCCAAGATGCAGGAGCGCCGAAATAACAAGTTACTAGGCGAGAAAGAGAAGGACGCAGCAACCACCGCCCGGCTGCGTGAGAAGCATGACCGTGAGGTTGCTAAACAAGAGGAGAAGTATCGCCGGGAGCTGCGCAGGCTGGAGGAGAAGCGAGAGATCGAGCAGCGGAAAGCTGAAGAGCGTCGGCGCAAGACACATGAGCGTGAGGAGAAGGCCAATATGACGCTGGAGCTCGAGAAGATCCGGGCCGAGCGGGATCTCGCCCGGCGGCAGATTGGCATTCTTGAGGGTCAAGTTGGTGAGCTGCAGGCACAAAACACCATGCTGGTTAGGAAGCTGGGCAAGATGGGGCTGCTGGATGGGTCCGACTCTACACCGTCGCTCAAGAGCCTACGGGGTCCCGACTCCAAGCCCGCGTCGCCGGGGCCCTAGGACAATGGGGCCCGAGGAGGAGAGTGCCAAATTAACGATTCATGTGAAATAGAAATGCGAAATGTTTGGGTTTTGCGGGGCGTCGGGGAGCAACTTGAAATACAAAATGCTCGATCTTTTTATTCTAGTCAAACGTGTGTTCCTTCCTTCAGTGGCTGCAACAGTAGGCCTGATATGTGACCTTTGCCACTCTCAAAGACTCGACTCGCTTGCTTAATAGAGGCACGTTGACTGAGATCGGGATGATGCCTCGTCAAAGCGGCGGCGGCTTGGATGACGCGGGACAGGATCGCGAAGACTTGGGGCTTTGAGCCGTATCCGAGAGGGCCATCCTCTTCGTTGGTCAAAGAATCCATTGGAACGAGTCCTCCATATACAGTCAACGTCAGGTGTTTAAGCGCGTCATCTTCTGGGCTCCATTGCATGCTCTCAAACGCAGCCACCCAGCGCTGGGACTCCCTGGCCTCGTCGATGAAGAGATTCTGCTCCTCGATGACAAAGAGGGAGTCGTCAAACTTCATGGCCTCCTTAAGTTGATCTGGGAACTTGGCATCGCCATTGTCGACGCGGGGGAACCTGGTGTCTCCCATGATCCGACCTGCCACGATCTGACGGAACGTTGAGCTGTCGCCGAAGTGCTGAGCTAGCCATGCCACGAGACGGTTGGCGGCTTCGATGGGGACCAGGGGTTGGCCGAGAATGCTCTTCACGGCAGCTGAGCCGATATCCCGGATATCGCCATCGTCGTCGTTTAGCGAGTCGTAGACTGCGAGCAGAGCTGGAAGGCATTCCTCTACAGTCCATGCCGAGTCTGTAACGCTGAAGAATGAGGAAAGAGACTCTGCTGCGGAAAGGCGGGTATCGAAATCCTGAGAACGTGTCAACTCTTAGAGACCAACAAGTAAGAAAATCGTGAACAAAAATGCACCAACCTTGTCGTCCAACCCAGCATCGGACATCATGTGTCCCCAGTTTTGAAGACCCGTCGCAGAAATACCTTGTCGCTGTCTGAGGATGGCCATGATACAGCCACTGATTCTGATGATGGCATTGGAGAGGCCAGGGTTCAACATGCCTGAATGGAGGCTGCTCCAAACAAGAGAAAGCGATGATGTAGAGAGAGCAGCTGCGTTGTTCGTCTTCAACGAATGGTATAGCAGGTCTGTGAGGTTCTCCAGTGCGACGACTCGGGGCTCCGCCGGGCGGATAGCCAAACAAACGTCCAAGTAAAGGTCGCAGAAGTTGGAGAGATCGATATCGGAAAACTTCGATACATCCCAGAGCTTTGGAATCATCTCCAACCCAGCCACCAAACTGTTTACACCCATATGCTTACCCAGTAGCAGATTTCGAAGGCTTTCGACTGGGTTTTCGGACTCAGATGCGGAATAGACCTCATGAATCGCCCTTTGGGTCTTCAAGAGCGCGCTTTCGGACATGCCAAATGTTGGGAACTTGAATTGGACACGCCCAGCGGCGTCTGACATTGGAAGCGCTCGCACCATATTCACAACCTCAAGATATGCAGCCGCGATCTCTGGGGATTTTAGACCCTGTATTTGACTCCAATACTCCCCAAGGAATTGTACGAGTTTGGGCACGTCGCCTGCCCCCCTGTTAGTTGACCCTATCTTATGTTGAGACCACGGACTTACCTTGAAGACGATCCTGCATGACCTCCTGAAGTCTCTCGATGACGTACCTGAGGGACAGCAGAACACCATGCACATGGTTCTGGGTATTCCCATCTGTGGATTGTACGGACTCCGCAGCTAAAGTGGCGATGACATCGAGCCACTTGTCATGCAAAAGACATGAGCAAAGTGTTCGAGCTGCAATCTCACGCACATGCCAAACCGGACTGGCTAGGTACTTGGCGATATGGATCTGGAGTTCATCCCGAAGTAGCTCAGGAGGGCCAGCTCGTCGAATGATGTCGAGTGCCGGGAAGACAGACTCCGCCGCCGCCGAGCCCATGGCTGTGGGTGCCGCGATCTCATGCCCCGACTTGAGAAGGTTGAGGAGAACATTTGGGAGGGAAGTATATCGATGGTATGCAATGCGGTTCGCTTTTCCATCCCACCCAGCCTCCATGGTAGCCTTGCTCTCATGGGATCCGAAAAGGCAGTCAATGAGACTGCGGAGCAAGATCAGCCCGCAGTTTCGAATGGCCCAAAGTTCTGATTTGAGGCCGTTCGCGGCCAGCTCAAGACACTGCAACAAGTACTTCTCGGATTTGTTTCCAACAGCAGTGAGGTAAGAGCTCTTGAAAATATCCTTTAGGCAGTTGTAGGCGTGCACCTGAGGGAGGTTGGTACCATCAGTTTCAGAGGCGCGGGCTTCAAAGCTGGCGATTTCCATTAGCTTTGTCATTACATGCTCGAAGGAAGGACTTGATGCATTGGCAGAGAGCACGCCGGTTATCATGGCAGGGATTCCGGCAGATCTTCGAGTCGTCGAAACTTGGGCGAAGATGGTATCCATTGTTCCGTTGTAGCATTGTTCAAGCATGGTTGGCCGTTGACCATCAGTTTCTTGATCAAGGTGCTTGGCGAGCTGACAGCAAGTCGCGAAGGTTAGGGATACAGTTGCAAAAGCGCCTCGGTGTCTCAAGGTTGATAGCTGGGTAAAAGATAGATTGCTTATCCGCTCATATGCCTCTCTAGATGGGTAAATCTTTCCCGTGGTGGACCGCTGCTTTATGGAAAGAACCAGAGTCCGCATAAGATTGCTGTGACTACCGTTAACGAAGAATAACCGGATTGAAAGATAATTAAGGCTTACCTGGCTTCATGGACTGCCCGGAAGCTGTAACTTAGAATGTCTTTGGTGTCCAACCCATCGACTTCTTCTAAGTCTTGAGGCAGATGGCCTTCTGGTGAGTCGTCACAAAGAATGTCTCGGACGGCCACCCACACCCGCTCAATGCATATCACAAGTCGGTCCTGAAGACTTTGAACAGACTGCAACTCGCTTTCAGAAAACTGCAACTCCGATACTACCTGCCAGGTATAGCACAAAGAAGAAAAGTCGCCGTGGACTGGTGCTTCTAAAACTGCTCGCCCGAGATCTTTCTCAGCCACCGACAGCTTCGTCTCGAGCCCGCCGATCAGGGTCGCCAAAAGAGAAAGTCGATTTTGTTCGCCATCTGAAAATCTGTAGAGAAGTTGACAAGCTCTGGCAACACCATCGGAGTGGTCTGCTCGGGCTGTTCGCCGCGCTAGTTTCTCTGCTCTTCGTAGAAGCTCCGCAAGTTCTTCGGATGCGTTGATCTTGCCTCCTGTTGACATCAGAGTGAAGCCCTGGTGTCGCTTATCAGAGAAGATCTGCCTCAGTACAGAAGCTGAATGCTCTCGAACATCGTCAAAGGGATCCATGACCAAGTCAGACAGGGCCCGCAGCCAGGTGCCGTCAAATCGATCGAAGAAGAGGCGTTGATCATCAGATGTTTCCCATGTCTTTGACTGTTCTCCTTCCATACGAAGCATGAACTTGACGGCCTTTAGAGACGCAATGTGTCGCTGATACGAGGCAGTTGGGGTTAATTCGCTACACAGAAACCCGATGTACCAGAATAGGAATTTCTCATGATAGTCCAAGTATTCAACGAGCTGCGCTTCCGGTAGGGATATCAAGTTGGCACGATAAATGACGGTGTTTGGCTTGCTCGCAGAAGTGCCTTGTGCCTCATTATCCTTCTGGGCTTGTACAACAGCTCGGGGTATGCTTCGCTTTAGCACGAAGATGGCACCTCTCACTCTCTTGAACATGTCTCGGGCTTTGCTAGAGATATCGTTCCGGAACTTGGCATCCGACTCGGCGAAGAAGGCCACCATGTGCTTCCGTAGCAGGTCCAGCGCCTTAGAAGAATATGGTCGCGTGGTTAAAGGAGAACTGACTAGAAGGGAGAAGGCAAAGGATCGGACTTCATGCGATGGGTGAGCCAGAACACTTTCTAGTACCTTTTCATCAAGGACAATGGATGACTCTTCACCGTTCGGCTTGCCGTCACCACTCAAAGCTACTATCATTAGCAATCATCTTGGATCACTAGCGGAGAACTTTACCTGGTTCTTCCACTAACCCGACCTTCTTTCCAGTCTCCAGAGCAGCGAGTTGTAAGAGTGCCGGGATGTCTAAGTCTAAACCAGTACTTGCTGAGACGGTTTCGTAATTATTCATCCTTCTGAGAAACAGCAAAGCTTCCGACTTATCAGCCTTAAAGAGAGAAAGAAAGATGTAGTTCTTGACTGGCTCCAGGATGGATGACTCCTCGGCCAGCGCCTCTAGCAACCATTGGTGCCATATCTCGATAGTTAGATCCGCTGGTTTATCAGATGTCTGCCGGCGCAAAGCACGATATAAGACAACGATGAATCTCCCGGCAACTGGGCAAACAAAGTGTAATCTCATCCAGTGAAATAGCTCGAAGAAGAAGGCCTTCCACACTTCAAGCTTGTCGTCTGACATTTCTTTTTGATGAAGGGTCACATAACTTGAATATATCTCTTCAACAGAGACAACATCCTTAGTCAGGAGATGATCCAGAGCTTTGATCGCAGACTTGGCCAAGGGCTTGGCTGACATTCCTGTAACGATAGAGATAAGATTGTCCAAGATAGATCCCTTAGTAGATTGCGAAACTTCCTCATCTGGGTTCCTCTTGATGAGCCGGGGTAGCAAATCCAGGACTAGTCTCATCGAGCGGTGGTTGTCTGATTCATTCCACTCGATGTAGAAATTGAAGAGCCTTAGAGTAACATCTCTGGCAAATGCCCACACTCGAAGGACTTGCGAACTTGACTTCGAGGACTGTTCCACGAAGCCACAAAGTTTTACGCAGGAGTTTCCAGAAGCTGATTTGGGTTGTGCGGCATTCTCAAGGAGTTGTGTAAAGATTGACTCGAGCCAACTATTACGTCTTTTTAGAATACACAACTGGGAATTATGGGAAGAAATGCGCACCTGGCCTGGCTCTCAGTCGGCTGCTCCTCGACCCATTTTGAGATGTGATTGGAGTTGGCGATTAAGTCGTCAACTTGCTGGGCGTTGTCCCGCATTATGATGTCGGATTTCCCGGTTGAAGTGGGCGAACCCGTTGTTTTAACACCTCCCTGAAAGAGCAGTGGCAGACTATAAGATCCAGCCCACTATGATCAAAGAGATTTCCTCTTTATCTAATGCTGTTGTCGACCTTCCAGGTGATCCAGCTCCACGGCGTGATAGGCTTTTGCGACAAGAAGCTCCGAGGACCCACATCACGTGTCAAGTCCCGTGAGAAAAGTTTGCCCTCCCGCAGTGCCCCACTACCGAGTCCCACACCCGTAGAATTTGGATTTTAGCAAATTCTTGAAATTCCGCCTGAATTTGAACCTCAACAACAGACACGCTCCTGACCACCATTAGATCCTAGTGAAATCTATTGGGAGACTGTCAAGATGTCGAAGATCACAGTCGGTACGATTACCCCTGGACAGCGCCCTCTATTCTCTAGAGCCTCAATGCCGTCGCCGCCGCGAATATTCTTGTGCTAACTGCGATACAGCTAATGTCCGGACGCAAGTCGCTGAGCTCTTGGAGTACTCCAACGAGACCAAGAAGCGCAACTTCCTCGAGACCGTCGAGCTCCAAATCGGCCTGAAGAACTATGACCCTCAGCGTGACAAGCGTTTCTCTGGCACCATCAAGCTGCCCGCGATCCCCCGCCCCAACATGGCCATCTGGTACGATAGGAAGAAAAGCCGGCCTACAAGACAAACAGTACTGACTGGAGTAATAGCATTCTCGGTGACCAGCACGATATCGATCGTGCCAAGCACGGTGGTGTCGACGCCATGTCCGCTGATGACTTGAAGAAGCTGAACAAGTAAGGCTCTTTGAAACCCACACGAATTGATGAATAAATATTGACCAGTCAACAGGAACAAGAAGCTCATCAAGAAGCTTGCCCGCAAGTACGATGCCTTTGTCGCTTCCGAGGCTCTCATCAAGCAGATTCCTCGTCTCCTCGGACCCGGTCTGTCCAAGGGTAAGACATTCAGCCCAAATTATCAAAATCTACATAGCTAACTCTATCGCAGCCGGCAAGTTCCCCACCCCGGTCTCCCACTCCGACGACCTTACTGCCAGGATCAACGACGTCAAGTCCACCATCAAGTTCCAGCTCAAGAAGGTTCTCTGCATGGGTGTCGCTGTCGGCAACGTCGAGATGCCCCAGGAGCAGCTCATTGGTAACATCATGCTGGCCATCAACTACCTTGTCTCCCTCCTCAAGAAGGGCTGGCAGAACGTTGGTAGCCTGACCATCAAGGCTACCATGTCTCCCCCCAAGCGTCTGTACTAAGTGCATTTTTGGGATCTTGGCCTAGTCTGGAGGATTCTGTCTGCTGAAATGCGGGAACCAGCAAAGATATCGGGTCACGGTGACAAAAATAAACACAATCAGGCAATATTACATGGTCTCTATGTCCCAAGTGAAATGCCATTCGTAAAAGTCCTATGAATGTGACAACAGGCGGTGATGAGGTAAACGTGCTTGTGTTCGTGTGTACAAAATGGGACGCAACACAGCGGGTCGTGGCAGAACGCATAAACCAGAGGCACAAACTACGGAATCGCCGACCGGCGATGTAACAAGCCGCTACCATGCCCTGGGCTTATCCTCGCGCGAAGCGAAGCAGGGGATAGGATATAACTGGAGAATTAGGCTGGCTTCCGTCTCCACACTGAGTAATGCGTAACCTGGCTTGTGCAGGCACTCATGGAACAGGAAAGAACATGGGCAATTCGCGGGGAAATGAGAACTTGGGCAAGGGTGAGACCTTTGGCAATATAATTTGGCCGGGGGTGACACATAACACAGGCTTCAGCAACAAAAGCAATGAGTGGGTGGGGAACGCAATGCATTCATGGGCCGCCCCAAGAAAAAATGGAGGTCGTCATTAATTAAGTCTATTTGCGCATGCTCTGTCCCCCGTGCCAGTTCGGGCAGCTTTTGGTGACCCGCCAAGCAACCAGACCCCGCCGCCCAACTACTCTTGATAGAGTGTTCCAAACGCCATCGTCCTCAAAGTCCAAGTCATCCAGATTCAAGTGTTGCCGATAACGCCAAACTTCCCTAAATCGTAGTCCATCCAATCCCTTATTTGGGAGATAAGGATCGAGCCACGTTGCTGACGCCGGGGCCATCAGATACGTGCCGTTCTTCTCCTTCAAATACTCCTGGCTCCGTCGATCTGCGGGGGTATCACAGGTCGCAAGCTGGGATAGCTGCTCGAGCAGCGCATCCCCCTTCATGCCCATCACGTCTCTCGTTGTAAGTACCTCGTTCTTGCCGTTAAGTAGCCAAATTGGGGGGGTATATGTCTTCCACCAAATGGCCTCGGTCGCGTCTGGTTGCTGGCTCAGGAATACCTGTCCCGGTACAACACCTCCCTGGTGGTAGATGCCCATCATCAGGCCCAGGAAGAGATTGAAAATAATCCAAGCGGCTATCCAAATGCGAAACACGATCTTGTTCTTCGGCATATGGATAGACGATAGCAACAGAGGAACGGTTGGTAGAAGGAACCTCGCCTCTTGATGCTGGAAGGCTGATAGGACAAGGAGGCCCGAAATCGCCGAATAAAACCGTAGAGAGAAGTCGGGCTTGAAGACAAGTAGTGCGGCCGCGGGACCTAGCAGTAGTGGCAAATTGGCGACCAGGTGCTGGTACCACGGATGGAGGCCATGCTGGGCTAGGTTTTCGGTCGCGGAGTTGTAAACGAGGTTGTTGAGAGGTGTGATTACGGGGTTGTTGATTAGGCCGGCCCAGGTAACGGGCTCAGTGAGGTAGAATGCGGTATCCAGCGCAATGGCAATTACTGAAGTCGTAAGGGCAGCCAAAACCAGGGCTGCAAAAGATGCGGGCCTATGGCGGTTAGCGGTGACGCTCACACGACAAGTTCATGGGGCGAGTCTCACCTTTTCCAGAAGACGGGGATCAACCGAAGGCCAGGGACGAAGAGAAATGCCGGAAAAGTGATTCGGTTGAATACACCGAAGACGGCGACTATTCCAAGAATGGTGGAGGATAGGACACATGATCGTTGCTGCGTGTTGGTTTTTATCAGCTGACTTGTACTCGAGGACTAAATTTTGAGAGCACACGAACCCGTGCATCAGCGAGACGCTGAATCAGGACCAGACTCCACGCAACCACCAGTGTTTCCACCGAATTGGAGAAGGTATGTGTCTGGTATGTCCAAGTCACGTAGGAAGAAGCGACCAGCAGGACAGCGACGCGGCGGTGCCTGGGTGACTGGATCAACTCGTGAAGTGCCCAATCTTCCAAAACGAAGCTGATGAGAAACATGAGGACACGCAGGGTCCAGAATACGGCGATCGGGGGAATCTCGCCATCTTTTCCGTTACCGATCCATAGCCATCGGAGCAGGAGCATGGGGAGACCGTAGACGGGCCATAGTGGGAAGACGCTTCGGATGGGGTTATCGCTCGTGAATTCCCAGGTGTGTCGGACTGGGTAGCTGAAGATTTGGCCTGTTGGGAGGAATCGCATGATTAGCAAACGCTCTTGGTAAGGATCAACGGCCGCGCAAGCTGACGAAGCGCATTCTCCGAGGAGGGGAGCTATCTTGGCGAAAGCAAGGAGCTCGGTCGCCGCAACACGACCAAGCGCAGGAAGAGAGAAAGAGCGTACCCGCAATGACCTCGGGGCCTTGGAAGTTTTCGTCGGGGTGAAGATAGCTGGGTGATAACGCAAACCACAGCCGGATGAGGATGAGGAAAAGATATGTGCGCCGCCACATAATTTGTCTAGCAGAAAGAAGCTGGCGGTGCGAGCATGGGCCTAGAAGCAGGTCGCAACGGCATCTGGCATATGCAACTGCAACTGCACCAACGAGGATGACGGAGAGCCAGGTCCCGGTTACCCTGCGCAAGTTGCAAGACGATCGAGGGTGCGTGTGTGCGAGGGCGGACGGCGGGAGGTAGCGTTCGACGGGGGGCGGTTGGAGCTTCCCTGGGTGTTGGAGACGTGGCGCGCCAGGGAGTCGGAGTAGGAGTCGGAGTGGGAGTCGGAGTGGGAGTCGATACGTAAGCTATAAGCTGTCGGTGGTGGGCTCGAGCTGGGCGAGGGAAGAGAAGCGACAAAGTAACGTATTAGGTGCAGCAACAGCGCGCTCGAAAGGTCAGGTAGATAAGGAGAAAAACAAAGAAGAAAAGATGGCGGAGGGGAGCACGAGGTAGCAGAGGGGAGCAGGGTGTATGATTCCCGTTGGGAGGGGAGGATCAATGGGTTTTTGGGGCTCGTCCGCACACAGACACACACCACTGCCGGCTGCCGTGTGCAGCGACGCCCAAACCAAGACCCAGCGTCCAGGGTCAGACAGTTGACGCACAGGGGGGGCCAGGAGCTGCCAGCCGCCCCAGGGGCCGCACCCGTCCAGTGGGAGCCAGCGCCGGCGCCCGGGATGTGCGGAACTACGGATGGAGACGCCGTTCCCCCCGATTCTCCATTCTTCCCTTGTCGAATCCGCCACAGAGGGCCGCTAGAAGGCCTTGGCTAGCCTGATTTCCAGTGCTTGGCCTGCCCCCCAGCACTCTCCAGCGCCTCCCCAGCACTCCCCAGCACTCCCAAGCGCCGCTCAGCACCTACCAGATGGCCACCTACCCCCCCTACATACTACAAAGGAGGGCGCTGGAATCCAGTAGCCCACCCGGGAGGCCCCCCTAATGCCCTGCTGGATACTGCTAGAGCCGTTGGCGCTAAACCGCCCTCGGCGACGATCTCAGCTCGGCGGCCACTGATACGCACCCCACCAGCAGCAAACCAGGTAGTTCCCAGACCGGTGGTAATCTTGGACAATTCGAATCCCCATGGCCTGTTCTTGAACCTCCCTGCAAACACGTGTTGGCCTCCTATTCTGCCGCCCAGCGCACAGCCATGGCATCACCCGATTTCCTCTGCACAGCGGGAGTCCGCGCTCCGAACGTCCAAGTGTTCTGCATTCAACCCACCAGTCATCCACCGCTCCGAGGCGGTCGGGGGGGAGGCTTGCTGCACGCAAGTACGATTGCGAGAACGAGACCTTCCCTTTTTCTCCCGGATAATACGACTGCCCCTGTCGCACCGTTGGGGCGAGGCGCGCGGCGTGGTTGTCGATGCCGCTCCCGCTGCCCGCTCCATGCTTCCATGCCCTGCATGCCGATGCTTATCTGGGATGCCATCACCGCCTTTGTTGGACGATTTGGCCCGTCAATCATGATTCCAGTGCACGCCAGAGGAACGCCCGTAGCTGCTAGAGGACGCACACAGAGACCGCCTTTGTGGGACTCGGCCGAGCAAGGAGGCTGAGTCTCCCTCGACCCCATTTCGACCCATTTCGACCCATTTCAAGCCATTTCGACCCTCCTTTGATGGAGATCAAGGATGGGGGCGGGGGAGACATCTGACGATGCTTGCGTTGTCGCTGCTCTCAATTGAGACAGGCCTATCTACCATCCGCCATGTCCCAGAGGATCTCGCCGGGGCATTCCAGCATCAAGCATCCAGCATGGCAGCATCCGACATGCTCTGACGGCGGGGCCATATCATGGTCTGCCAGACACAAGGGTTTGCAGGGCTGATTCATTGATCGTTTTCCCCAACAAACTTGCCGCCCTCGTAATGAAACCCCACGTCCGACGAGGCCAGCATGTCCTCCATTGCCCATTGCAATGTCTTGGGTCATCGCGCGACGAGGGCGATACCCCCACGAATCTCCGCCCAGAGAATTCCCGTCAATGCTTGCCTGTACTGTTTGTGGAAGCACGACTCTACCCCGTAGACATGCAATGTCGCCGTGAATGCACACTACACTGTCGCAAGTCTCCTGGCTGTACGAAGCTATTTGAGACCGACAAAGGCCACCCGGCTTGACCACTTGCCATTGCAGTGAATGGAGTCGTACCGTGCTCAATATTCTACCTGCTAACACGACTGTGTGCTCCGTACATATGGTCGTTTCCGCCTATGGTATCCATCCAGAATCTACCAGAATGTCATGAATCGGGGCCTCAGGGTAGCGCCAGGCCGGAGGCAATTTACCTGTTTTACTCACCTACCCTTGCTAGGTGGATGACAAGGTGAGCTTATCCGAAGTCTCAGGTGGACTTTTCCTCACCTTCCCTTGTTACCAACCACTTAGTTAGCCCATACCTAGCTGGCAAGGCTCAGCCAGGCTGCTTTCGTCAATGTCACTGGACATGGCGCTTCTCCTCACCTCTTTGTCAGCCTCGCCTGACTGCGGCCTGGAAGCGGGACTGGAGACCGCAGCCTTGTGGGATTGCCAGGTGGGACGACTAGTGTTTAATATTTGGTTGTTGGTCGTCGCGTTTGTTCTCCCGATGACTCTTGTGTCCCGGCTTTAGGCACAGATCACGCCGACAGGAAGATTGAATTTTGTTCACATGGCAAGGAAACAATTCCGAGGCGCAAAATACTCTGACAGTTCTGTTGACTTATGAATGTGGAAGTATTGAGGCGCAGAACACATTGCACTGAACATCGCATGTCTGAACATGAGGATGCTGAAGCACAAATAAGCTTGACAAAGAACGTTTAATTTTACGGGACATGGTAAAGGAAGGATGCGGTCGCAGGCAGGCAGGCAGGCAGGCAGTGATGCAGTACCCTCGGATCAGCGAGGGAGCAACAATGCGCTGCCTTTGTTCAAATGCTGATGTACCGAAGCCGCCCCAGGGCCCGAAGGCAGCAGCGGCCATTTATTAATAACCCCACTGCACGGCTGACTTAAAACTCGAGAGTTCTCCCCGGATGAGCAAGCTTTATTCATTCTTCACCCTCTCCCCAATAACTTGGGCGATATTTAAAGAGAAACCAATCCGTTGCCAGTTCGAGAGTTCCTCTGCCTCTATCTCACTCGTGGTTGCATAAATACATCGCACGACACGCCTCTCCCACGCCAGGCTTCCATCATCAATCCGCTGCGCAGCCCTGCGCCCACTCACTCTGGTACGTCGTGTTGGTTGGCCCCCGCGCTCAGCGCTCAGCGGACCCCGCAGAAACTGGCGCCTTCCTCTAACCTCCAACTTCCAACCTCCATCACACCGCACGCGAAACGTCCATCTTCGCACTCATCATCGCGAATCGTCTTCACCGCTGACGCAATATCTCCCTTTACAGACCCATACTTTCAAGTCATCAAAATGGCCGACGGAACCACCGCCCAGAAGGTCTGGCTGGCCTCCAACGACAGTGCGATCATTGAAGTCGGTAAGCTTGCGATCCTGCGTCCTCGGGACCACCTCTTCTCTTCCCTCGTCCAACTGCTAACTGAGTGCCCAGATCGCGTCGTTGCCGAGCGATCAATGTTGATCAAGAACATGCTGGAGGATGTCGGCGACGAGCTCATGAACGTCAACAACCCCATCCCCATCCCTAACGTACGTTGCCACCGTCCCCTGATGTCTCCGACCTTGCTGACTCACTGCTCCTAGGTTAACGAGGCCGTTCTCCGAAAGGTCATCGAGTGGTGCGAGCACCACCGAAACGATCCCCCCCAGGCCCAGGACGACGAGTCTGACGCCCGCAAGAAGACGACCGATATTGAGGAGTGGGATCAGAAGTTCATGCAGGTTGACCAGGAAATGCTCTTCGAGATCATTCTTGTATGCTTCCCCCGTGCATCACCTGCCACAAGACATCTTTTGCTAACCATGAACAACCAGGCCTCCAACTACCTCGACATTAAGCCCCTTCTCGACGTCGGCTGCAAGACCGTTGCCAACATGATCAAGGGCAAGTCCCCCGAGGAGATTCGAAAGACGTTTAACATTACCAACGACTTCACTCCCGAGGAGGAGGAGCAGATCCGCCGTGAGAACGAGTGGGCCGAGGACCGTTAAAGACGGTGTCAGGAATTGCAGCCTTCTCTCATCACCGTCCGAGCCTCCCACGGACTAGTGCGCGCGTGATGGAGAAGGTGCAATTATGCAATGCTCTCATGCAACGGCGTTGGTTTAGCTTTTGGGGAAATTTTGCTGGTTTTTACTTGCATTGGTTGGCATGGACGGACAAGACTTGCTGCGGTATCGCCGTTCTGGTTGGGCTCCCTCTAGACTCTATTCTAAATGATCCATCCGAATGTCACGCTTTAACTCCGAGTGCGGCCACGAGGTGCTCTGGCAGCCACCCGAGAAACTTTGGTTTTGTATTTCTAAACGTCAATACATCTCAAGTGTAACAATTGCCCCGGATAATGTTGTGACATGGATTCGATACGAATGCTGCCATGAGGTTTGTTCCGTACTAATGCAGCCCCCCATCGACTCAGTCGGACACCAATTCTTGGACATGGTGAGCGTGCACGTAAAGCCGTCTCAGAATTCACGGCGAGCCGGCGAGGTCATCCAGGTGTTTCAGGCCCGTACTGATGGGGCATCAAAGTCTTTTCATTCCTTTCCCTATGACCGACCGTGACATGCAGTAATCGCAAGAATCGAGAAACCAGGCAACCTGCCCATCCCGTGCACTGATGACACCCCCACACCGTGACAATCCTCCTCTCCTTCCGTCATATCACCGTGATACCATGCCAGTCGAGAAGTCGGGTGTCGATACAGAGGCTCGAGAATGGACCATTTGAGTATTTAGATACCCAGCTTGCTCTTGCGCCAGTGCCTTCGCTTAGCGTTGTAGCTAAATCAGATGAGTCAGTCAAGGGGTTCGTTGTGAGTGGGCGTTCTCCTGGGGGGATATTGTGTGCGGGTTTGGGTCAAGTTGTGAAAGGAATTTCGTGGAAATCGTATTTCGTGAACTGGCGTCGCTAGGGGAGAATAACGCACCGAATGTTGTTGTCAGTTCGGAGGCGGATCCATTGCGGAACCGGGCGGTTCTGCTTCTGGGCCTTGGCCAGCTTCTGCTTGGTTCGGAAAGACTTGTGGCTCTGGAAAGGAAGATTCATCAGTGTCCAGCTCGGGCAATTTCAGCGCAGCCCACGCCGACGACGCAGCTTCGCTGAAGAGGACGCATCAGCGGTACGCATAGTCGTCGACGGTAATGGGCGTGCTCTAGGGGGGTTAGGTCGGGCATACCGGCATCTTGTTGACGTTGCTTATCGAGTCGATCGTTGGTGGTGATGATTTGCGAGGAGTTGAGACGTCAAGGAATTTTGGCCCGCACGCGCACCAGAGGGCGTAAAGCCCTAGCGAGAGGGTCGGGCTGTGGGCTGTGGCTTGTGGGAGGTGTGGCGCTGGGGCGTTTATGCCTGAGGCAGAGAGGGCTCCACCCGGTGTTGAGCTTTGGTCATCAGCTCCGAGTCGAAGGAAACAAGGTTTGGGGTGACAAAATAAAGCGACTGCCCTGACAGGGTGGTGCGTGCCTCGGCCAGCTGGTAGCGAGAGGCCTCTACCATGTACAGCATCTCGGTTGGTATGGTCAGCGCACCCTGGCATAAGCTGTGATAAGCTCGCTGATGTGATCTGCGGTACGGAATTCTAGAGTCTTCATGCCTTATTCCGAGCCCCTATGCTCAGTCTATTTTCAGGCACAATCGAGACCAGGCCTAATTGACGTCTGAGGGTCCTGTTTCTGATGCAACGCCACTGATCCGTGACGTCTGTGTCTTGTGTCTTAATAAGCCCGTGGGCTCCGCGGAGAGGGGCAACTCAGAGCGCATCGTCTTGGCGACGACCAGGACCAGACACTGCGCAACCTGAAGAAGACTCTGTTGCAGATCCCTGAAGAGCTGTCGGAGTTTGCCATATTGCCGATGGATCTCGAGCATCTAATAAAAGCAATGCGTCCCGCTAGAAGAAAAGAACCGGGCCGCCCCAGCAACGCGGCTGGCACAGCCATGCTGGTTGTGCTGCAAGCAGGTAGGGGAAGAGGAGACTCAGCGCGCCGTGCAGCGCCATGCAGCGCCCTGAAGCGCCCTGTACCGCACTGAGAGCCGGCAGGCCAGGTCGGGTTATTTTGTCGAGCGCTTGGGCCAAGCTCAAGGCCAAAAACAGCAACTTGTCCCCCGTGGCCCGCCCATGTCCTTTTGAATGCATCGGAGGTCCAGAAAAGGGGACCATCTTCTCAGTAATTAGTAAAGCCGCCCCTCGACTTTCCCGCCACGACGACAACAAACGACGACGATAATTCTGCCATCACTCACGCCCGGTTCCCCCCCATCTGCACGACCGTCTCTGCTCTCTGCCATTTGCCATCTTGCCATCTTGCCATCTACGACCGCCAACGAAACACGACGCTCGGCCCAGCCTTGACGGAAGGCAGAGCGAATCACCACCAGTCCCGACACGACGCATCCCGGGAGGATCCGTCATCTTAATATCTATTCATCATGGGTGCGGGCATGTCATGGCTGTCCGGCCTGATGTGGGCAAAGAAGGAGATCCGCATATTGATCCTCGGCCTGGTATGATGACGTCCTTGCCGCCAGCTGGCTACGAGCGCTAACCAGTCGGGGTTGCAGGATAACGCAGGAAAGACGACACTGCTGTACAGGTTGAAGGTATACCAGACTCATCTCTGCTACTGTTGGCGAGGAGCTCTGCTAACGGTGTCTATCCTAGGTCGGCGAGGTTGTCACTACCATTCCCACAATCGGTTTCAACGTCGAGTCCGTCACGTACAAGAATCTCAACTTTAACGTTTGGGTATGTAGCCTCACGAGGAACGCGGTTTGACAACCATATCAGTGCTGACGGACGGTTTTCTGCAGGATTTGGGTGGCCAGACCAGCATCCGGCCTTACTGGCGGTGCTACTACGCCAATACAGCTGCTGTCATCTTCGTCGTCGACTCTACCGATATCGAGCGATTACAGACGGCCTCGGAGGAGCTCTCGGCCATGCTGAACGAGGAGGAGCTGAAGGATGCGGCGCTGCTGGTCTTCGCCAACAAGCAGGATCAGCCCGGTGCCAAGGGTGCCGGTGAGATCTCAGAGGCGCTGCGCCTAGGCGAGCTGCGCGACCGCAACTGGAGCATCATGGCCTGCTCGGCCGTCGACGGCAGCGGTGTCAACGAGGGCATGGACTGGCTCGTGGTAATTACTCCCCCTTTCATTTTCCCCATTCGGACACTGCGTCCTGGGCGCAATTTGCTAATTAATACGTCTCCAGCAAACCGTGTCGTCGGAGCTCTAAGCGAGGATGACGATTTTCCGGCTCGGTCGGCATTGTACAACAACGAAATGATGATAGTACTACCTCACGGTTCCGTCGCATCTGGGTAGACAGCGTATATGGAGAGAACAGTGGATCTCGGCGTCCTGGGAAGAAGAGGGATGGGTTCAGACACCGGGGACTGAACAGCATTTCAGGTGCTCATAAGAAGGATGGATGGCGAGCGCTGGTGTCAGAGTGACATGCGACAGTAAGAATATCTAATGCTATACCCAGAGACATGTGTCCTGGCTATGATTCTCATTCCGAGGTTCCTCGTCAGCCGCTTGGGAGTCGTGTCAAAGAGCCTGGCCAGCCACTTCGAATACGTCCAGCTAGCCTTTGTGAATATGCCATCTAGTGGTCGATGACGATCGTCTGGAGATCTCCTGTTGATATGGCAGGCTCGAACTCAACCAGATCTAGAAGCTGAGGTAACGGTAGACCCGAGGCGGGGAGGAGATTGCAGACGAGAGAGGTGGACATGTGACATTTTTCAGTAAATCGAGCGACCAGAGTTGTGTTTCTCGAGCGATAAAGGTCTTCTCAACCAAGTGACGAGAGTCACATCCAAAGTGCCTGACAGAAGTGATGGTAACGAATACACACGTATCCAACTCCGAAAATATAAGTAAAAGCGAGAGTCGGGAGAAGACGAGAAAACGCAAGGGCGGTGGCTAGTAATTTGGGTTCCGAATATCGCTATCCAGCACCAGCTGGTTGCAGGGAAAAGACGTCACTGGCCCTGCTCTCGTTGCGGCGTGTGTATGTGATGATTCACTCAAGTGTACCCGTCATAGATAACTAAGGTTGATTACCCACTCATGAGCGTACAGTATCTCGCACCGTCAATGCCTTTCACGCAGGTATGGATTAGAAATCAACGCAAGCGCCCCGAGAGGTGCTCCGGGCGATTGGGACTAGGGAAGTAACTTATGCAACGGTTACTCAGGAACCCAAACAAGAGAAGATCTACAAATGCGTTCTAGTAAATGACTGTGGGTGTTTCCCCATGGGACCTTGGCCTGGAGAAGAACGAGGGAAATGGTGTTGGAGATGGTTCGTCGTTGGGAGCAAAGCAGAAGACGAAGCGAGCATGCTGAACCGCTTCATTGAACCGCTTCATTGAGCAGCTTCATTGAACAGTGGAGTTGGAAGCTCAGCCGATTGCGGAAGTTGTCGCCGACGGTTGTAATGGGAGCCCCTCTTATTAGCTGGGGGCTCGGAACCAGCAAGCGTCCGCGAAAGGCAGCGTGACCTCGCGTTGCGGCAAGGCTAGCTCTGACAGTGCAGCGCGTTGCCGCTCGCGTCTCTGCCATTTCTATAATTTCTATGCCCAGCTTGCGGCTTTGCGGCTTTGCGGCCTGCTAGAGCGGTACCGCAAGTGAAGGCGAGACATGCACACCGAATCATGCTTACGAAGAGCATGTGATAATAATAAAAAAGCGGTTTGTGCCCCACCCTTGTCGATATTGTGTTCAGATGATGTCAACGGCAAGATGGCGAGTGGCTCTGTTGAATAGGTAGGTAATTATTGAGTTGCGGGAGATGAGTCCCTCCTCGGAAGTATTCAGCTAAAAGAAAAGGTTCCATCGGCTGCTGTCAACTCTTGGACCAATTGTGTGGGCTTCGAGATATAGCATGTTCGCCAACTGTCACAAACCTCGCTATTGCCTTCCTTGCGAATCTCTACCTGGTTCTTGGGATGAGATCTGCCGGTGACGAATAGTCTCGGCGCTGAGAGCGAGATGATGGGTGCTTTGGCGGATTCCACAGTGCGCCGGGGCTGCTCAAAGCACGGTCTCCGGGGGCGCTAACGCTAAACATTTTATATGTCAGCCACTTGCCTCTTCTGTCAACTTCGCGAGCAGAAAATAGACAGCTGGAGAACCGCCCGGCAGTTGACGTGCCCAATGGCGAGGGAGCAGGCCGGGGTGTATGGTGGGCGCAAGATGGTTACTTTTTTTTGAGGGAGTTGTGACAGAGCATCGGGGTTGGGAGGAGGAATCAGCGGCAGTGGTTGCGGAGGACAGGAGTGACAAGATGATCTACAACGGCTGGGACTTGTTGATCGGGTTGTGGCGAGTGGGTGGTGGCGTTTTTGTCATCATGTCGTGTAGGGTCTCCAACAACGTGGCCAGGGCGCCGGTGCCAGTGAGAGAGGTGCGAGAGAGGTGCGAGCGAGGTGTGGGACAGGGGAGAGAGAACGTGTGTGTACGTGTGTGTGTGTGAAACTGGGAGTCTGTGACGCCGTCATAGTTGAGACTCCGCCATGGTTGAGACTCCGTACAGTGTGTACATCGCCCACATGGCTGGGCAACTCAGCGCGCTGTGCGTCGTTGCTGAGCGATGACTGCATGAGAGGGTGACGTCGAGGAGCCACTGCCAGGGCCCAGGACCCAGGACCCAAGGACCGCCTACCCACTCGCCGGTTATGGTGCCCTCCGCGGGGCAAAACACACGACGAAGACACCCTCGCCAGGCGCCAGGACCCAGGACTCAGGACCGGCCATTGTGAGCTGCGGTTTGAAGCCAGTAACAGTCGGTGTTGACAAATTGCGGCATCATGAGCGGGCTGGCCGCCGTCCATCAACTAGGCATAAAAAGCGGGAGCATGGGAGAGCAACGGCGGCGAGCGGCGGCGAGGCGGCGGCGACATGCGGCAAGAGTTGCGGCATAAGATGCGCCGGGTCTAACAAGGCGAGGCAGGGTAACTCAATGATTAATCAATCTGCACGCGTAACCAGTAATTAGTAGAGCGTTCATCGGCCGGCTTGCATTCATCTCCGCCGTGATTGGCCTTGGCCCCGCTCGATTGCTCGTTTGTTTCCATTTTCAGATGTAGTGGTGGTGGCCAGCTCACAGATTCCCCAACTGCAATTGATTCCCAGGGCTGCTATGGATATGACTCGGCGCAGGCCCCCCCGCGCCGGTTTCCCAGTCCGCGCCTGCGATGCGAGCACTGTACGGCGACACTGTACGGAGCATGGCAACCCCCCCCCCGGCCGAGGGGAGCTGCAGCAAGGCCCCAGGTCCCTGACGCAGTGCAAAGTGCAGCAGAGCCGAGTGTGAGTGTGCAGAAGGTGCTTATATAGGTGCTGCTTTTTCCTCGTCTCTTGCCCCGTCTTGCTGGATTGTCCTCTTCGATCTCTTTCTTCCCTGCTTGCTCACCTGCTTGCTTCCCTGCTTGCTTCCCTGCTTGCTTCCCTCTTAGCTTCCTCCCTTCCTTGAACTGGGTCCGGACTTATACGCTGCGGTATCCTATCGACAGCGTCTCTATCGTCTCTATCGTCTCTTCTCCAGCTCGGTTGGCTCACCCGCCATTGCCAACATGTCGTCCAACGAGAAATCGGGTCACCCTACGACCCTTCGATACGACGAGAAGCCCGTCTACACCACCTCCAATGGCGCCCCCATTGGCAACCCCGAGGGTTGGCAGCGCACTGGGCCCCTCGGCCCTCTGTTGCTGCAAGACTTCCACCTGATTGATGCTCTCTCCCACTTTGACCGTAAGCCAACCCCTCGCTGCCCTGCTCCGCCTGGCGGGCATCTCCTGTTTTTGTCTCGCGCGCTTCCCGTGGTGGTACCTCCCGCGGTGGTACTTCCCGTGGTGGCACTCTGTCAAAGTCGTTGCGCTTACACCAACTGCCTCCAGGTGAGCGCATCCCCGAGCGCGTCGTCCACGCCAAGGGCGCCGGCGCATACGGCGAGTTCGAGGTCACCCACGACATCAGCGACCTCACCTCGGCCGACATGCTCAACGGCGTCGGCAAGAAGACCAAGGCCGTCGTCCGTTTCTCCACCGTCGGCGGCGAGAAGGGCTCTGCCGACTCTGCACGTGACCCCCGCGGCTTCGCCATCAAGTTCTACACCCAGGAGGGCAACTGGGACTGGGTCTACAACAACACGCCCATCTTCTTCCTCCGCGACCCCACAAAGTTCCCTCTCTTCATCCACACCCAGAAGCGCAACCCCCAGACCAACCTGAAGGATGCGACCATGTTCTGGGACTACCTCTCCACCCACCAGGAGGCCGTCCACCAGGTCATGCACCTCTTCTCCGACCGCGGCACTCCCTACTCGTACCGCTTCATGAACGGCTACTCTGGCCACACCCACAAGTGGACCAAGCCCGATGGCTCATTCGTCTACACTCAGGTTCACCTCAAGACCGACCAGGGCAACAAGACCTTCACCAATGCCGAGGCCGGCAAGATGGCCTCGGAGAACCCCGACTTTTCCACCCAGGATCTCTTCGACGCTATCCAACGCGGCGAATTCCCCAGCTGGACCGTTTACGTCCAGGTCCTCACCCCCGAGCAGGCTGAGAAGTTCCGCTGGAACATCTTTGACCTGACCAAGGTCTGGCCGCAGAAGGACGTGCCTCTACGACCCTTTGGCAAGCTCACCCTCAACCAAAACGTCCAGAACTACTTCGCCGAGATTGAGCAAGTCGCCTTCTCGCCTTCCCACCTCGTCCCTGGTGTCGAGCCCACTGTCGACCCTGTCCTGCAGGCTCGTCTTTTCTCCTACCCTGATACCCACCGCCACCGTCTCGGCGTCAACTACCAACAAATCCCCGTCAACGCTCCTATCTACGCATTCAACCCTTTCCAGCGAGACGGGGCCATGGCTATCCATGGAAACTACGGCGCCAATCCTTCATATCCGTCAACTTACCGTCCCAACACCTATAAGCCCGTGTCGCCTGCCAACACCCAGGAGCACTGGGCCGGTTCAGCTGTCCACGCGCTCTTCCAGGACGTCAACGACGACGACTACGTCCAGGCCAAGGGACTTTGGGATGTCCTCGGTCGGACCCCTGGCCAGCAGGAGAACTTCATTGGTAACGTCTCAGGCCATCTTTCAGGTGCTCAATCAGACACCCGCGAGCGAACATATGGCATGTTCTCGCGCGTCGACGCCGGCCTCGGTGCTGCAATCAAGGAGCAGACGGAGAAGCTTGCTAAATAAGCGTTTGAGATGCTGGGCTATTTGTAATGTGATATGAACAAATTTTGTATGTGATAGTCACTCGTGGAGCTATGGTCTAGACTCTTGGGTAGCGTTGAGTTGGTTGATACCAATGAAATCAATTCTTTAATAGAGATAGACTTTGCCTAAGCTCGTGTCCAGCCGTATATGTCGAGCGCGAGTCGTTAAAAATAGCACAACATCTTCCCAAATAACCCGGTTACATTGTCATCAAATAACTGGTAACAATACCCCCGTTTATCCCCACCCCTCGTCGCTCGTATTTCTCTCTCCGAGCCGCCGCCCCATCACACCCGGCATATATCACACCTTAGTCACACCCCGCGAGTCATTGCGTGCACGTTTCCGAGACGCCCAAGCGTCTTCGGTCGGCCGATAGCCTGGTCTGTCAAACTTGGCTTATACGCAAGGATGCTGCCGATGTCACTGGGGGCCGTGGCCGGGGCCGGGGCCGGGGCCAGGGTGTCGGAGATCTGTTCGGATCTGAAACATGCGCCCGGGGTTTTGGACTGCCTGATGGGGAACACATCTGGAAAGACGTTGGCTGCGCCATGTCAATATCCAAGACACGTGGGATTACTCCGATATTGTGATTGCGTCTACTATCACAGGCCAAAGTCACTCGCAAGACACAACACATGACACGACAAGATTCATCGCAGGCGAGGGGGAACTGAAACAGAGACTTTAGTTGAACATGTTATTGTGTTCGAATTAACTAATACTGCAACGACAAGACAACGAGCAGGGACGCTTTGTAGCAAGCAGGCTTGTCCTTGTGTGAGGGAACCGCCACCGGGGCGTATCCTGTTTCCCTCAGCACGCACTAGAGTTCCAGCATCTCATGCCGCAGGACCCAAAGGTCCGGGGTGTCGGGCCAATCCTGCGCGGCAGGCTTCCGAATCAACCCGCTTGCGGCCCTCCCAACTCGTCCTGGACAGGCTCATGCAGATCCAAGCTGCTTCGGCCTGCCCGAAGCGAGGGGTTGTGTAGTGAGATGAAAGCTACCATTAGCCCTGGGCGATCCTCGCCATAGCCCCTTTGAGCCCCGATCTCCCTAGAATTGGCTGCTCGCAGATCTCTCCTCGAAGCGGCGTTCTCCACTGACCTACCGGCCTGGCTAGCAGGTCCGGTGGCATCATGTAGTCGCCTCGACGCGGCGATCCGCGGTGGTCCATGTTCTAGGAGATCGTTGAGCTCCAAGAGACCAGGGCTTGTTCAGGGTCGAGGATGTTCGTCCAGGGCGAGTCGGCCAGATAAAGGGGCTCTGCATCCGATCTCTGCGCAGCAGAAATAAGAGGCAGGGCCCGGCTCATTAGAAGATTCCCATGAACCAGCTTCATCTTTCCATGTTGTGTGCGTTCCGGACGACGCTTGGTCGTCAGGCGCATGTGCAGTGATCCCGTTGACAGCCAGTGTCTGCCTTCGGCGGGCGTATTCCAGATATACCGGCCTTGGCCACGTGATGATGTGTAGTCGAGACGGCCCTGCAACAAGAATTGCGTAAGCCCGGAATCCGGTCCCGGGTTACGACTTGTCAGGCTAGTCATCGTGTCGAATGAGCCGGTGGGTCTCAGTGTTCGATAGGCTTGTGAAAAGAAGTCATGTTTCGACATCAAGCCGAAAAGTCGTGATTCCGTTCGTCAAGTCGTATCAGGTCTGAAATGTGTGTGGTCATCCGTCATCGATTCGTAAAAGGTCGTCATTAAAGATCATTCGTAAGCCGGGAACAAAGCCAAGGAAAGAATCGAAGCGAGTGTCGTAGGATCCATCGGGATCCAGTGTTTGTTGTTTGTTTGGGGTATCTTCCGTGTAAACCTCTGTGTACCGGAAGAGTGAGGGAATAGAGTCGAAAGTTCGGGGAATCGAGAATCCAAAAGGGAATTTCTGTCTCGGACTCAGCCGAGCGTCGTGCATTGCTGCTGTTCCTCTTTTCTTATAACCAAAAGACAACCAAAAAAAAAAAAAGGGAAAAAAGGCAAAAAGAGCAAGCCGCCTGTATCAAAATTCCTGCCCAGTTGTAAATGCATCCAAATACCCGCCCCGGATCCAGCCATGTTAGTGGTGAGGTAGATGAAAAATCCAAGTAAATGGAACTTGCGGAGGTTGTGCAACGACCAGTGGAGGTGTTTCCCGGAGAGGAAAAAAGAGACCATTCCGAAAACCAGACGCACGCTTGCTGTGTTGATGACAAAGGAAATAAAAGAAAAGAAAAACCCATTAACTAGGTTGTCAGATGCGAAGAGGGGATATTTGTTGACTTGATCGAAACACCGTTCCTGATGCAATAAACGCCGAGATGCCTTTGAGGTCGATGGTTCTATGCCGCTGCTGATTGCGAGCTCCAACTTTTTCTCCGGGAAACGTGGAAGAGAGGCGTGCAGTATTAGGTGGAGGTGGTCACCACTGGATAACTGTCCTGGGGCGCTGGTTGTCACATGATGGTCGCGTACTCCTGGTAACGATCCCAGCCGAAGCCGCCCATGTTGCCGCCCATGACGTTGCTCATGCCCATGCCGATGCTGACGCCGCACTGGACGGGGGCCAGCATGCTGGGTAGGGGCAGGGAGGGGATCGGGGCCGTGGCCTGTGGGGAGCTGAAGAAGTAGCCGGCGGTGGAGTGAGGTTGGCTGTAGGCGGGAGTCGGGGACAGCTGCACATCGCTCATGCCCATGGGGGCCCAGACGGGGCTAGTGTTGGAGTCGACCGAGGTGGAGGTGACGCTGGGGCTCGAGGGCAGGACTCTCCAGGCATCGATGGAGTGCATGTTCTGGATGTTCTGGAGAGTGGGCTGCGACCACATGTTGTTGGCGGGCGAGCTGGGCAGCAGCGGGGGCTGTCGGACAACATCGACGACACGCGGGGGAGGAGGTAGAAGAGGCTTCATGAGGTTGGAGATGTTGGTCTTGACCTCGTCGCTCTTGCCGCACAGCAGTTCGCCAGCGCCCTCCTCCTCAAGGCCCTCGAGGGCCGAGACGTGAGTGCGGTAGACGAACTTGTTGATGGCCTGAACGAAGTCCTCGTGAAGCTTCTTGCACTGCTGCTCCTTCTCGGACCAGTCGTAGGTGCTGGCCCTGGCGTCAACGCAGTAGACCTGCTTGTGGTACTCGACCAGGGCCTCAATGGTCTCGGCGGTGAGCTTGTAAGCGACCTCGTTGCGCAGGACCATGTCGACGTGGACGATGTAGGCCTCGACGTGGACGAGCTCGTAGTTGAGGATGGCCTCGACGAGAGGGTTGTTGGGGTCCATCTTGAACTCAGCCTCGGGCGTCTTGGGGAGCATGAGTGACGTCAGGGTCCAGATGGCATTGGCGGATGACAGGGTCTCGGTGAGGCAGCGCTGGTGCTGGGGCACACTGTTGAGA
Source organism: Cylindrodendrum hubeiense (assembly GCA_014621425.1). Taxonomy (NCBI): domain Eukaryota; kingdom Fungi; phylum Ascomycota; class Sordariomycetes; order Hypocreales; family Nectriaceae; genus Cylindrodendrum; species Cylindrodendrum hubeiense. Next base: position 720 of record JAANBB010000180.1, on the reverse strand, counting down.
GGACGCTTGACACGGTTGATGCGCTTGAGGGTCTGGGTGAGCCAGGGCTCGATCTTGGAGCCGAGGACGACGTTGACTGAGGAGGCTCGAGGAGCAAAGGCGGCGGCCGAGGCCGGGAGCAGTTGCACAGGCATGTTAGTTGGCGTCGTGGGGGGGGTCGTAGAGCTGTGAGTATGATGGAGGCCGCGCAGGGTAGAGATAAATTGGCGGGGTAGGCGTAGCGGTAGCCCGGGGGGCGTTTTAACGGTCAAGCTGGAACGGTGGATAACGAACAAGAATATAAAAGGAAAAAGACGGATGACGGAGCAGAGCAGGGACTGGGGGGTTATTGAGGTCGTGGGGGGGTGTTTTGGTGTTGTGAGGAATCGCCTGCTAAGCTGCCGCAACCGAGAGAGAAGAGAACGTAGGACGAAGTGGTCGTGGGGAGGAAGAGAAGGGGAGGGAGAAATGTAGTGGTGGGTGTGGTGGGGAGATATAGGCGCGAAGAAACAGGACGAATGCCGGGCTCCAGTTGAGCGAGTTGCGTGTGGACAAAGTGCCCTCCCAAGTGCCCTCCCAAGTCCCAGTCTACATGGCCATAGTACATGGCATTGCAGGCTGTGTCCCCAATAGTGCATCCGCACTATGGCTGCACTGCTGCAGGTCGGGGCAGGGAAGACGGGACCATGGCCAGCCGGCCCACCACCGAGGGAGCCCACTGCCCGCCCAGAGCGAGCCCAC